>JAXGGA010011981.1:0-40430 GCA_038373865.1 Uloborus plumipes | reverse complement strand
TATAATAATTTTTCTTCAGAGGGGGTTAAAGTAAATTTAAATTTATTAAGTTGACTTCCTCAAAATTCGGTGTTACCGAAAATGTCACAATGGAACTATTATTGTTAAAAAAAATAGTGATGGCTATTCAATCACTCATCGTATTTGGCGTCGTAAAGTTTGGCCACAATCGAGAAATTTACCAAACCTCCCAGCCAGTGAAACACTACTTTCTCCAAATCAAAGAAAAAGAAAACGCTCTGGTAAGGACCAGCAGTTGTTCGCAGTCTAAAGAGTATTTTATTGCATGTTTAAAACATGTATTTAATGCCGACATCACTAAATTTTTAACAATAATAGTTCCATTCTGACATTTTCGGTAACACCGCTATTCAGTTACCCTTTGTATCTGGCGTCGTAAAGTTTGACAACAATCCAGAAATTTACCAAACCTCCCAGCTAGTGAAATCTTGCTTATTTGAGGGTCATTGTTAGATTGTAATCACTTCAAAGAGTTGGCGCGAAAGACATTACACTGAAGTGACAAAAGTCATGGGATACCTCTTAATATCGTGTCGGCCCTCCTTTTGCCCGGCGAAGTGCAACAACTCGACGTGGCATGGACTCAACAAGTCGTTGGAAGTCTTCTGCAGGAATATTGAGCCATGCTGTCTCGATAGACGTCCATAATTGTGAAAGCGTTGATGGGGCAGGATTTTGGGCACGAACAGACCTCTCGATGGTGTCCCATAAATGCTCAATGGGATTCATGTCGGGCGATCTAGGTGGCCAAATTATTCGTTGGAATTGTCCAGAATTTTCTTCAAACCAATTGCGAACAGTTGTGGCCCGGTGACATGGCGCATTGTCATCCATAAAAATCCCATCGTTGTTTGGGTACATGAAGTCCATGAATGGCTGCAAGTGATCTCCAAGTAGCTGCACATAAGCATTTCCAGTCAATGTTCGGTCCAGTCGCACTAGAGGACCAAGTCCATGCTATGAAAAAACAGCCCACACCATTACGGAGCCACCACCAGCTTGAACAGTGCCTTGCTGACAGTTTGGGTCCATGGCTTCGTGGGGTCTGCGCCACACTCGAACCCTACCATCGGCTCTTACCAGCTGAAATCGTGACTCATCGGACCAGGCCACGGTTTTCCATTCATCTAGGGACCAACCGATATGCTCACGTGCCCACGAGAGTCGCTGCAAGCGATGTCGTTCTGTCAGTAAAGGCACTCGAGTCGGTCTTCTGCTGGAATAGCCCAAGAAATCCAAATTTCTCCGCACAGTTCTAGCAGACACGTCCATTGTACGTCCCACATTGATTTCTACGGTGATTTGACGCAGTGTTGCTTGTCTGTTAGAATTTACGACTCTTTGCAGACGTCGCCGGTCTCGATCTTTAAGTGCAGGCGGTCGACCACTGCGCTGTCCATGGTGGGATGTTATGCCTGAAATTTCATACTCTCGGCACACTCTTGACACAGTGGATCTGGGAATGTTGAATTCTCTAACGATTTCCGAAATGGCATGACCCATGCGTCTAGCTCCAACTAACATTCCGCGTTCAAAGTCTGTTAATTCACGTCGTGCGGTCATCATCACGTTAAAACCTCTTCACATGAATAACTTGAACAGAAATGAAAGCTCTGTAAAAGCACTGCGCATTTATACCTGTTCTATGCCTTTAATGTTTCTTGCCTTTTAATGTTCACATAAAATCATGGAAGAATGATTGTGGCTGAGCTACCTGACGACAATCGCCTATGTTAATCAATTTAGATTTGGCGACCAATTTTACATTGAAATTACGGTTAAATCGGTGAATTATATCAAATTTCGAGGGCAAAATTGTTGTGGTCGTTGAGAGTTTTCGAAAATCTTGGCACTACAGCTGTGTTAAAAGTTCCATTGAAACGTAAAAATTTCGCTAAAAATAAAGAAGTTCGTCACACACACACACACACACACACACACACACGAAAAGAAGAAAAGTCTTAAGAGTGAGTTAAACTTTATTTAGTTAACTTCCTTTACATTTATTGCACGAGCATCGCCGTGCGGGTACTGCTAGTATACTATAAAGCAGAGTTTCCCAAAGTGTGGTCCGCGGAACCCCAGGGGTACGCGAGCTCATACCAAGAGGTCCGCGGCGCTATCCCCCCCCATTTTTTCACAAGCCTCTTGTTCTTTTTATGTTTACCTTTTTTTTTACTTTATTTGTTTTTTAAAATTGAAACTATTATTTTTTTATGGGTCATTCCGACGAAAATGGTACAAATCATGTCTGAAACTCTTTACTTAAGATTATCAATTTAAAATAATATTTCAAATATTTTGATCACTTTGGTTATCAGAAAAGACAAATAAGTCTTTAAAAATATCTGTATAATCACAAAGAAAAGTTAGAATCACAGAACAAGCATAAAGTGGAATAAACAGCCTAAAACTGTAAGTCTGTCTGCAATTTCAAGAAAATATCTATTTTTTTCATCATGAAATCGGCTCTAACAGATTGGACATCCAACAGCTCAAATGAACTATCATAAGAAAATAATGAGGCTCACCCTGGTTGTTGACTACATAATTCAATGTAGCAAGCTAATCACGGCAGTTATATTAAATATATTTTTTAAAAAATATATCAGATTGAAAGCAATTGTTTATTTTATTTCCAAAAGGCATATAACGACAGAGTGGACAATTCAAAATGTAGAAAATCTAGGGACATGGATAAATAATAGTGCTTTTTGGGGAAATTTTTTTTCATTTACGTAATAATCTGCAGAAATGGTGTCAGAAGCATCTTTTGTGCAGTGCAGTGTCATTTATTTTGTTGTTTCATTTCAGTTTAATTTTAAATCACATTTAAAATTCTAGCAATTTGAAGCTGGGACACGTCATTTTCTCCTTCTTCTGACAAAAATAATTTTTTTGTGTCATTTCTAAATGGATTATGCCTAATCAATTGATACTTGATGGCACAAAATTAAATGGAGAACCAATAAAAAATACACATAATGGGTGGTAGTTATTAAAATTGATTTTCTAAAATTCTAAAGTCTCGGATATGGTTTGTACCATTTTCGTCGGAATGACTCTTATTACTACTGTTAAAATCTGTCCGCGTCTGTCTGTCTGTCTGTCTGTCTGTCTGTCTGTCCGTCTGAAGCTTGAACTCCTCAAAAACCGCTGAGCGTAGAGAATCAAACATAATACCATTCGATTCGAAATTTTCTAAGGAAGACAATAAGACCAACCGCGTAATTGTACGACGTTAATTAGCTGAGATATTAATTAAAACGTTAATTAAATTCTTTGCACTTTTAAAATTCCAAGACATTTATTTCTTTCCGTTGCCATTTTAAATTAAAGCGTTAATTAAATTATTGAACTATTTAAAATTCCGTCTGAAGCTTGAACTCCTCAAAAACCGCTGAGCGTAAAGAATCAAACATAATACCATTCGATTCGAAATTTTCTAAGGAAGACAATAAGACCAACCGCGTAATTGTACGACGTTAAATAGCTGAGATATTAATTAAAACGTTAATTAAATTCTTTGCACTTTTAAAATTCCAAGACATTTATTTCTTTCAGTTGCCATTTTAAATTAAAGCGTTAATTAAATTATTGCACTATTTTAAATTCCAAAATTTTATTTCTTACCGTTGCCATTTTAAATTAAAGCGTTAATTAAATTATTGAACTATTTAAAATTCCAGGACATTTATTTCTTACCGTTGCCATTTTGAATTAAAACGTTAATTAATTGTTGAACTATTTAAAATTCCAAGACTGTTATTTCTTACCGTTGCCATTTTGAATTAAAACGTTAGTTAAATTATTGAACTATTTAAAATTACAAGAGATTTATTTCTTTCAGTCGCCGTTTTAAATTAAAGCGTTAATTAAATTATTACACTATTTTAAATTCCAAGACTTTTATTTCTTACCGTTGCCATTTTGAATTAAAACGTTAATTAAATTATTGAACTATTTGAAATTCCAAGACTTTTATTTCTTTCCGTAGCCATTTTAAATTAAAGCGTTAATTAAATAGTTGAACTATTTAAAATTCCAAGACTTTTATTTCTTACCGTTGCCATTTTGAATCAAAACGTTAATTAAATTATTGAACTATTTAAAATTCCAAGATATTTATTTCTTTCCGTTGCGATTTTAAATTAAAACGTTAACTAAATTATTGAACTATTTAAAATTCCAAGATATTTATTTCTTTCCGTTGCGATTTTAAATTAAAACGTTAACTAAATTGAACTTTTTAAAATGAACGAGTGTTATTTTTTTCCATTGTCATTTTGAATACGTGTTATAACAAAGTTCTAACAATTGTTTTTATTCTAATTATTAATGACATATTTTTTCTCTGGTACTATTTTGAAAATGTGTTTTTAAATAAAATTGCAATTGCTGTTTTTAGAAGGAACTTTTTTGGCTGCGATCCAAATATTAAAAGAACTTTTTCGTTTAGAATTTTGCAATTAATTTTACATTAAGAAAGCGGTTTGGAAATAATTGTTTTTGATAAGGAATCTTATTTGTTATTTAGGGAGAGTGCTAAGTATGCACTACTTGACATCGTCTTTATTTTTGAGGAAGCATGTGTAAATAATTGATTGATTCTTTGATGCAGGAAAGGTTTTTAGCGAGCTGCTTAAACGGGGAGTAGTTTGTTAAACTTTCCCTTGGTACTTTAAAGGCGAGCCGCCTTGGCGGCGAGTAGTTTATTGAAATTTTCCTCGCTACTGTAAAGGCCAGCCGCCTTGGTGGCGAGTAGTTTGTTGAAACTTTCCTCGCTACTTTAAAGGCGAGCCGCCTTGGTGGCGAGTAGTTTTCTCAAACTGCCTTCACTACATTAAAGCCCGTGCAACGCCGGGCCACGCAGCTAGTACATTATTAATTTTTTAAAAGTTCAAATTATGCGCAGAATAGAGTCGCTTTTTCCCCCTCCCAGATATTCCACGCACAAACACACGCACACAAGAAATAAATAAATAATAATATAAAGAAATAATTTAAACTAAAACAATAAATTAATAAACATTTTTTGTTAAAAAAACGTTCATAATTTACATTAAAAAAATTGATAAATAATTTAAATAAATAAATACATTAGTTTAAAAAAATCCCCCCTAAAATTTTGATGGCACATCTTGCGCCATAAATCCCCCTGTGGGCACCCCTGTATCCTGCAAAAATGTTAAAAATAACTGAATTTGAAGGACGAGTAACAATATTTAAATTCGAAATGAAAGTATTTATATGTGGAATAAAACAGTTCTTGTTTACGTATACGCAGATCGCAATGCCCCCCCCCCAGCTCGAAGCCTTGATTTTAACACATATTTCCAATCCTAAAATAGCAATCTAAATCACAGCATTACTACGCTGTCGCGTCAAGTTACGTTTGCTCCAACCACAGCACAGTTACTAATTAAAATCCCAATACATCAAGCTAATATAAGTCATGTGAAAAATTAACTAGGCTAAATTATTTAACTAGGCTAACATTTAAACTAGGCTAACATTTTTTCCCCCAACTCCAAAAGTAAGTTATTATTAGTAAACTAGCTTCTTACCCGGCGTTGCCCGGTATCGCATTATGTTTAACTTATTTCATGCTAAAATGAAATAGATGAGCCTTAAATGGACAATTCATTGTTAATCGTAATCTTTGTTGGAAAATACTCATATTTAAATGTGTTAAATTTTATCAATTTGCACGCTTAAAGGCTTATCTCTATTACTCTCGATGCTCAAAATTGAAAGAAAATGCCATTTTGAGACAAAAAATTTGAATTTTAAGCGTTTTGGATTTTTTTTAGATTTCAAAAGCCTGCCTATAGGAATTCTAGTGCATCAAGGAACTTCTGCGCCAAGTTTGATAAAAATCTGACGAAAACTGGATTTGTATAAGGAACAAACATACAAACAGAAAAAAAATATACATACATCCATTTATATTCATACAGATTTGTAGTAGACATTAGGTTATAACATTTCAATTCCTAACTGAGTTTCGAAAAGATTTCTACTTCCATAGCTCAAAACAATAATGTTAATTAATGAAAACTAGACAAGAGCTCTAAAAAAATAATTTAAAGAAAAAAACGTGAAAACATCTAAAAAAAGATTTAAAGGTGTCAAATGATTTCTTTTTAATACGCTTTTATTAATTTCACATGTGGGTTTGTTTGTTTGCATGTATGTAACTCTGAGTAAAAGATAAAATTCACGTTCTTTACAAATTATAAAAGTAATATATTTTATACTATTATTAACCTTTTAACTGTCATGCCCGAGACAATCTCGGGCACAGCACTGGTGTTCGAAAATGTCACGCCCGAGTATTACTCGGGGTAATTTTTTTTTTTTTGAGTGCATCGTATTGTTATAACCGAATATATATCGGGAGACGTTCATTTCGGCTTCATCTCTTGGTCAAACCCGACTGTTTCTCGGGTTTGTGCTTGGAAAAGTGTTTCCAGTTATACCACACAAGACTGAATTACTGAAAGGTATTCACTTTTATTTATTTATTTTATTTTTTTTCATTTATTTATTTTTTAGAAAATAATTAAATTTTTTCTTTCATTTTTAGAAAATAATGCTCCACTAGAAGAGAACTTTACAATTGCCATGTTGAGTGGCAGCCGCCTCAAACAAATATGCAGTGGCTACAAAACTTTAAATATTTTACCCATGTGCTTCAACAAAATATCAATTTTTAACAACTAAGTATATTTTATTTTGTACTAAACATTTGATTTTTGCAATAAAAAAATTCGACAATTTGTGCACCCAAATCATCAAAATAACTTGACAGTTAAAGGGTTAATACTAAAGATAAGATAAAGGGTAAGATAAATTCACTTGATCGACCAGTTTGCTGGCTATCTTAGCCACATTAAGAGGATTTTTGCCTCCGGCTCGATCATTGGCTATTCCTAACTGAGGAGCCCATAATAAGGGCGAAACTGCAGTCTTAGGATGCTATGATCGAGCTGTGGGTGCATTTGCTTCAGTTCTGCTTCAGCCCTGGCTTACGGGCGGTAACTCATTGCATATAATTCAATTAGTTAATTAAGTTAGTTTCGTGGTATGTTATCGACTGGAACATGCAATTTTGCTGTTTCCTTCCCATCACGACCTTCAATTGACGACATTCCCAAGAAAACCCGCAAACATACAAAAAAGTACTCCTTCCCTTTTTCCGAAATTCCTCAAAAACCACTTTTCTCTCTTTCCACGGGCAGAAGCAATTTTTTTCACGGTTTAACCTTTTCCCGAAAAATGTCAAAAGGACACGGCTTCCTGCCGCAGGACTCCCCCCGTACGGATATCCTTTCCAACCGCGTTCCGGTCTTTTGTAGGGGAAGGCGCCCCAGTCCCCTTCCTTTGCCCTAGGGTCGTCGACTGAGTCGAAAATAAGTCCCCTATATTTCAGCCACACCTTTGCTCCACAAGCAACAGGTTGTTTTGGGGATGGCTTTTCTTCTTCGGTGTATATCTGGTGCATTTTGGCAGGTCATAAGATGCAGTTCGGTTCATATCCACTTGTTGTGGTGTGGTTGTATGGAAAGCTCGACCACACCTGATTTAGAGGTGTGGAATCAGTGTTGTATTCGAAAAAGTAACAGACGGTACAAACATTTTAAAGAATACAAAATTATAGTTTTAAAAAAACTAAAAATACGCTTTTATAAATCAAACTAAAAATAACTTTCAAAACTATTGAATATCCGCTTAGCTTACATGCACTTATAATACATCAACAACATACATCAACGTAATATAGTTTAGCCTGTAGTATTAATAATTAAATATATTACTTTTATATTTGTAAAGAACGTGAATTTTATCTTTTATTCAAGAGTTACATACAAACAACTGAAACACTTATAATACATCAACGTGTAATAATATAGTTTAGCCTTTAGTATTAATAATAGTATTAAATATATTACTTTTATGTTTGCAAAGAACGTGAATTTTATTCGTTATTCAGAGTAACATACGAAAAACTGAAACACTTATAAATATAGCTTAGCCTTTAGTATTAAAAATAGTATGAAATATATTACTTTTATATTAGTAATGAACGTGAATTTCATCTTTTATTCAGAGTTACAAACAGACAGACATACAAACAACTTACATGTGAAACTAATAAAAGCGTATTAAAAAATATAGTTTTAAAAAACTAAAAATAATACTCTTTTAGAGTTAATCAAACTAAAAAGAGATTTTAAAAATTACTGAAAATCCGTTAAGTTTACATGCACTTACAATAAATACATCAACATGTAATATAGTTTAGCCTTTAGTATTAATAATAGCATTGAATATATTACTTTTATATGTGTGAAAAACGTGAATTTTATCTTTTAATCAGAATTACATACAAACAACTGAAACACTTATAATACATCAAAATGTAATACAGTTCAGTCTTTAGTATTAATAATAGTATTAAATGTATTACTTTTATATTTGTAAAGAACGTGAATTTTATCTTTTATTCAGAGTTACACACATACAAACAAACCCACATGTGAAACTAATAGAAGCGTATTAAATATAAACTTTTAGGACCCAAATTTTGTATTTATCGTTGCACATAAAACTTTTCGAAGTTAATGAAATACAGTGGATGTTAGTTAATTGAGTTAGTTGTTAATTGAATGAGCTTCTTTAATAAATCAAATCGTCAAAATCAGAAAAAAAATCCTATGTTATTGAATTAGCCGCTTTATTGAATCTATACCTGTTAATTGAATTAACCGCTTTATCGTCGCACTTTTTTTCCAAAAACTGATCAAAATTCATTAGGTTTTTTTTTATTTTTGTTTTTTTATGTTCATAATACTTTAAACATAATAAAATAAAAAACACTGCATTTTCCTTTGAATTTTGTGGTTTTTTAAAGGTAGGAAAATTTTAATCAACTCACCCAATTTTACCTTAAAGTTTTCTTTCCTCGCACATCCAAGATAGGCTAAAAAGCTTCAATGCGGGCATTAAGAAAGAAAAAGTAAATTTTGAGCGGAGAAAATTTTTATTTTATTCAAGTAATGCGCATCGTTGGTAACAAACTACATTTCAAAATTGGAGATCTATAATAGGGGTATATCAGTTGAAATGTTAATAATATTTCTGCGTATGGTAAATTTTGAAACATGGTATGCATAGTCCTGCATTGCAGTCTTTGCAGTAGTATCTTGTCTCCTTTCGAACTCTTTTCCCATTTGCATTCGTCTTACTGCAACACACTTTGCATTCTCTCGCAGGACTTGCTTTCTTGTCTGTAGGGGGTATTATTTCCAGAAAATGGCGTTCCATCAATCGACTTAGTGACGCTTCACTCGATGGACGACCTTCTCTTGAAGCAGGAACGGAAGCTTGATATTTCTCCAATATTTTATCGACCAAATCCTTTCGAAACTCCAAATTTGTTTTTCTTCCACCTTCGTTAGTAGGTGTAGTAGTTGTAGAAATAAAAGCTAATACGGGCACGAGAAAAAGTAAAAGTTTTGAAGCTTTAAAAATATAAGAAACGCAGCCCGTATGAGACATGGGCACCACGACAAAATTTGCCCGAATATTCTGCCCGTATGAGGAACGGGCACGACGACTAAGCGGTTAAAAGTTTAGTGCAAACTTGATTCATGTAAGCAGCGGATACTGTACTAACCTTGTAGCCCTCATTTGAACAAGTTTCCAATAATTTAATGTCTTCCTTAAGAGGAGGAGGCCAAAACTGAACAGCATAGTCAAAATAAAAAATTGGGAAAATTTAATAGAATAAGAAAATTTTATTACGGAAAAGAATTTGTACTCTTTTATAAACCGCGAAAGCCTATAGAAGCCCAGAAAAGAGTGAAAATTCTAATGGATTCTAATAGACCTGATTCGGAGCAGAAGATCAGATAAAATCTAAATGGTGACGAAAGTTTTAAAAATATAAACAGTAAATATGAAAGATTATAAAGGTTACAACCAAGCAATAATGTAGTAAACAATTCTGGAGCACTCTGTTAATTCAAATTATATTTTAGCGCATTTAATCACCAAATAAAACTTTCAAAAATTGATTATTTCCTTTGAACAATTAACATTCAAAATATTATTTTCATCTTAAATCAATACTCAACATTTAAATGCATATTTCACTGTTTGCATCCTGTGCGGATTTCAGGAAATTACGGAATTCAGATAGATATATTGTGGGGAATGTAATCACTAGAACATTAAGATGGATTAGATATTTATTACTTTCGATGACTATGTACACTTATATACATGAGGACTTCTCGTCCTGAGGATAGGTAGTTGTTCTAGTTCATGGTACCGCAGCACCTGCATTAACCGTACGCTCCTGACCGCAGCCAAGCAGCATCAACAGTTCATTTCATGTCTTAACCGCAGTCTCGACACTCTCCAACTGTTCCTTTGTCTTCTGTTCCTATTCCGCGCATGGTGCCCTGCGCAGTTAAAATTGCAGTTACGCAGCGTCGTAGCACGCTTGATACAGTTGGTGGCTTAGTTAGTGTGGGGCTTAGCAGCTAGCTCCCACAACCTCGGCCATCCGTCCTCCATGTCGTCCCGACATGAGCACAGTTCCAGCTTCATCTGGCTATATACTAAACCATTCGATTTATTCTAACGGTAATCCAATTTTTTGCTTCTTTTTTTTTTCACAACATTGATGAGTCTTTTTCACTGAAAACTTATTTTTTCCTCGACGAAACTTCGTTCTTCAAAGCAAAAAGTTATTGTTAAAAAGTCATTGTTATGGCAATTTGCCGCAAGAACAAATTCAGTCCGAAAACAAAACAGTTTTGCAGAACAGTCCACGTCTAAACGTTATTAATCACAATGGTGATTTTCAAAGCTTCTCACTTTCGGAACTCCTGAAAATCGCAATTTTCTTTTGAATAAAGTTCTATTTTTTCTTCATTCTTGCTCAGTTTCTAGGGGCAAATACTTTCAATTCAATTCCGGCCGATCCCCCAAGTTGTGGGGAATGTAATCACTAGAGCATTAAGATGGATTAGATATTTATTACTTTCGATGACTATGTACACTTATATACATGAGGACTTCTCGTCCTGAGGATAGGTAGTTGTTCTAGTTCATGGTACCGCAGCCTGCATTAACCGTACGCTCCTGACCGCAGCCAAGCAGCATCAACAGTTCATTTCATGTCTTAACCGCAGTCTCGACACTCTCCAACTGTTCCTTTGTCTTCTGTTCCTATTCCGCGCATGGTGCCCTGCGCAGTTACAATTGCAGTTACGCAGTGGGGCTTAGCAGCTAGCTCCCACAATATCTGTGATGCAACTTACAACATAAGGGCTTTTCAATCATCCAAAAAATGTTCTTTGTCAATGAGATCATAAGATACTCGAGGAGTACTATTATTGGAACATAAGAAGAATTGCCGTTATTCCTCGTATTTATACGCTGTCGTTTCTTCCTCGCATTCCAACATTTTAACTTATTAGATATCCGAAAAAAGTTTTTAAATCGTATAATGATAGAATTTCTTTTATGGCTTTGCCGCGTTGTGATTCTAATTCAAAGTGCAATTCAATCTATAAACACTATTTTGGAGCTATCGTCTGCTATTAAAATAACGTTTCAAAACCAGACGATAATTTAAATTACAAAAAATATTTTAGAACAATCGTCTGCTAATAAAATAAACTAAAAACATCAGATAGACTTTTGCTTTTGTGAATATTTTAAAATTTAAGTACGCAGGGACGTAAAAAGACTTTTGATTTGGGAAAGATTAACACATTTCTCCTGATATCTATATGATCAATAAAATTTGATTTCATATTCTATTTTCTATTCCTTTGTGTTACAATAGATATTAAAAGGGCAATAGCATTAAAAATGTAAAACAAAAATGACACCTTTTCAATGATGGAAAAAAAACCTGACATGTACACTGCATAACTTCGCCCCCTGTTAAATATTCGAAGTCTTTTAATCACTCAAAAGAATACATGCGTTTACTCGAAATAACACTTAAAATACGACACTTATAAAATGTGTTAAACATAGAATTTGCTCTTTCACATTTGAAGAGTTTTGGTGTTTTTATTCGAGGTGTTCAAAATACGAAGGAAAAAAAAAGTGTATTGCTCTGAAAGGTGTATTTTTTGTAAAGGTGTATTGTTTTGTATAATTACTCAATACTGATAATTTTATTTTTCAAATGTAATTGGAAAAAAAATAATAATAATAAGAGAATTAAACAGAAAATAGTGATAGTAATACTTTTTTCAGCAAAATAAAGTACATGAAAATCATTTTTTGGAATAGTTTTGAAAAATTTCGGAGGGGGTTTGAACCTTAAAAGCCCACCCCTTAAACACGGCCCTGAAAGCAAGGGCGGATCTAGAAAGGTTTCAGGGGAGTGGTGGTTGATTTTGTTACGTTTCCTTTACTACACATCCTGGTTTATGAATGTTGACCGATTATTTTTTGACTTCAATTGCGAAAAGTATCCTGGGCCGAGCTCTGAACATATCTTCTGCTAAAGTCAAAGATGGTCTATAAAGGCCCTTTTGTGATCTTCAATACCGAAACTTGACCAGTGGCGAGTCGGGCGATCGCGCTTGTATCTGTAAAACCGCATCAATAAACTGTACAACGAGCTATTTTACAGTTTATTACTGGAAAAATAGCAATTTTAGTTTATTGCCATGAAATTACACGTATTATTCCACAAAAACAACAGTGTAATAATGGCAGCAGAAGTTCCAGTTTAGAACTGTAAAATGCAATAAACGGTGAAACTAGCAATTTTACAGTTTATCACTGTAAACTAGCAATTTTATAGTTTACTACTGTAAAATGAGCAATTTTTCCATTTTATTACTGTAACACTGTTATAAAATTAGCTATATTATACTGCAAAAACAACATTCATTTTTTTAAGGTGTAGGTATTCTTTAAATTAACATAAATTTTAGAACCCGCTTTTAACGTATGCTAGACATGAACATCGGTGTTCTAACAACTATCACATCCATTGGAGCCCTTCCGTTTAGGGGGGCAAAAAAAAAAAAAAAAAGTCCCTTCCCGTGTTAAAATGGAGCGTTTCCCACCTGTTTCGTTGCGAGTGGCACCTCTCGCACGAAGACACCCCATTTTGCAGGTTGCCGCCGGAAGTCCTGGATAAGCAAGGAAAACAATCAAGTGGAAGTGGAAGGATAGATTAGGCGCGGATGTTTGTCGTGCACTGGGCATGTATGGTCCATTACTTGCCTGGCCCTGCGTTCGTAAACAAACAAAATTTGAGCTTTGAGGGGGGGGAGGGATTGTGGAAGTGGGCTGATGTAATTCGATTAAATTCGATGTTAACCGCTTAGTCGTCGTGCCCGTTCCTCATACGGGCAGAATATTCAGTCAAATTTTGTCGTGCCCGTGTCTCATACGGGCTGTGTTTCTGATATTTTTAAAGCTTCAAAACTTTTACTTTTTGTCGTGCCCGTATTAGCTTTTATTTCTACAACTACTGCACCTACTAAAGAAGGTGGAAGAAAAACAAATTTGGAGTTTCGGAAGGATTTGGTCGATGAAGCAAACTTTAAAGTGAAATTGGGTAAATTGATTAAAATTTTCCTACCTTTAAAAAACCACTAAATCCAAAGGAAAATGCAGTGTTTTTTATTTTAATATGTTTAAAATATTATGAACATAAAAAAACAAAAATAAAAAACCTGATGAATTTTGATCAGTTTTTGGAAAAAAAGTGCGACGAGTAAGCGGTTAAAGATCATAAAAGTACAGTAACCCCTCGTAATATCGCGCTTTTCAGGGGACAAGAAAAAAGCGCGATATATCCGAAAGCGCGATATAACCGAGGTCATTAAAAATAGTTTTCTATCCAGCACGCAAGTAAATTATACGTGCACATACATAAAAATTCATTTTTTCGAACATTAGCTTTTTTTTTCAGTCAAAAGTAACAAAAAAAAAAAAAAAAAAAATAATAACTTTTACAGATTACTACTACACATTACTAACAGATGATTTTCACTCATTGTATCAATACAAAAGAAAGTGTTCAGTAGTTTTCAAACTGTCTCTGCAGTACGCAAGTTTGGGCGACAGGAATTTTCTGCTTCTTTTCAGCGAATTCAGAAAAATAGAAGAACCTTCGTTTTGTTCATTGATGACAAAATAAATGAAAAAGGGAAGCTTTCCTTACATATTTTCTCAAAAATGGTTTCGAACTAAAAGTTTTTTTTGGGGGGAAGACAAAAGAAAAGAGCGGTATATCCGAATGAGCGATATAACGAGGTGCGATATAACGGGGGGCTACTGTACTTACTTGGTTTAAAGCCAGTGGCGGACCTAGGGGCTAGCAGGAGTGGCTCTTTGTCGGGGGGGGGGGGGGATTTCGACCGTTTAAGAAGAAAAAGCTAAGAAAAATTAATTTTTTTTTGATTGACTGTTTTTGAAAAAAAAAAAATTTAAAAATCGTAGGAATAAGAGCGAGAGGGGGAAAATGAAACAATCCTTAATGCTATCCCTCTATCTCAAAAAAAAAAAAGTTTAGTAACAAATTCCAAGTTTTTTTTATTGGTTTGCATTAAATTTATATGAAATTATGGGGAGAAGCAAATGCGTCCTAAAGTAAAATTGTTCAGAAGGGAAAAATTCTGAATTGCCGAATGAAATCCCCCTTTTACCGAATAATAAAATACATGTAAGCACGAATGTCTTACACGCGTAACAATGAGAAGGAACATTGGATGTCATTAAAACCATTTGAAAAAAAAAAAAAGAATACCTCAGTTGCAATGTTGTCTCTAAATTAGCAGAATCGATTAAATAAAAAAAGAAAACGTATGAGAAATTAACCCATTCATATCCAAGTTTTTTTCGATTTTTTTTTCAAATTTTTTCTTTTTAAAACTCTTGGAATGGTTTACATACATTTTAGGCTTAAAATAGTTCAACGTTGCCATATTTATTAGCTTATTTAACGTCCTGTTTATGTGATATTTGGCAGGTATGTGAGCAAAATACGACCTTACTTGACTTTTGCATTTTCTGTAACATTACAGAAGGCATCTCTGATCCATTTTAAGCAAATCATTTTAAAATAGTTTAACTTAATGGAAAAAAAACTTACTTTCTGTGGCTACCCCATGCTGGATCGTTGCTTGACTGATTTGTCTGAAAATAGCTGTCAATAAATAAACGCTGATATCCAACTAGTGGATGTATCTGGTTTTCTCAAGAAGAAGGACTAATTAACTTGTGAGAAACAGCTTTAGTAAAAGGATATACCCATGACAGATTTTTGTATGCAGTAACTAACAAGCGTCCCGTTTTTAGGCAACTGGGCATAAATGGGTTAAAATGAAATCGATCGAATAAATCTGAATTCAATGTTCGTTTTTGCAATGACGAATTGTGATAGGTGTGTGCTCCTTGGCCACCATATCCTGGCATGGTGGTGCGGCGGGACTGTTGTAGAGTGCGCCACCATGTGCTGCAGGGCCCCGGTCTGCAGTAGGGTGGGGCGAAAAATAAAAAGTTTTTCAGATCAACTTCTAATAGTTGCCAAAAGTTGTCTTTGGTGATAGTTAGCTTTTGTGTAAAATTTGAGGAAAATCGGTTAATATCTTCAGGGGGCGCTGCGATCGCAAAGTTTTACCATAGCTTTGTTATGGATTTTATGGTTAAAATATCAAAAAGAATGCCTTTAGCTACTCTCTTTGCGTTTTTTTTTTACTCAAAAGATGTTTTCATGCATTAAAAGCGTATGAAATGACTTACAAAAAATTATTTTATATGATGTATTTATATTTCAAGAATTTAAAAAGAAACAAAAACGTGAAAAAAAAGTGATTTATTGGAAATATAAATATATCATATAAAATAATGTTTGTGAGTCATTTCATATGCTTTTAATGCATGAAAACATCTTTTGAGTAAAAAAACTCAAAGAGACTAGCTAAAGGCATTCTTGTTGATATTTTAACCATAAAATCCATAACAAAGCTATGGTAAAACTTTGCGATCGCAGCGCCCCCTGAAGATATTAACCGATTTTTCTCAAATTTTGCACAAAAGCTAACTATCACCAAAGACAACTGTTGGCAACTATTAGAAGTTGATCTGAAAAAGTTTTTATTTTTCGCCCCACCCTAGTCTGCAGGTCTGGGCTGGTGGAGGACCGGAATGCTGGACGGAATGCAGACTGCTAACCTGAAAGAGGGACAGCACGACATTTGAGGTCCAAAAAGAAAACATACAGCAATTTGGCATTTCTCAAAAACTTCCTGAATGGGGAAATTTTCGGGAGGTCGTAGTGACCTCCCTTGGGCAGGGGGCTACGGAGTCGAAATCGGACTGATTTTGGTGTTAACCCTTTAACTGTCAAGTTATTTTTATTTTTAACACTTTTCCAAGCACAAACCCGAGAAACAGTCGGGTTTGACAAAGAGATGAAGCCGAAATAAACGTCTCCCGATATATATTCGGGTATAACAATACAATGCACTCAAAAAAAAAAAAAACCCCGAGTAATACTCGGGCGTGACATTTTCGAAAACCAGCTGTGCCCGAGACTATCTCAGGCATGACAGTTAAAAGATTAAAGAGCCTGTCGTTTTTCCTCAGACTCAGCAGTTCTATTTGAATCGGTGAGTGCAGAAACAAAAATTCGAAAGTTCGTTTTTTGCGTGTTGAGGTCAAATATCACGTCAGTCGGGTTACTAATTCAAAAGATACGGGGCTTGTTAATTGAACGTTGACCGTAGAAACAATGCTAGAATTAAGACGGTTTTCTTGAACAATTGAACTCTTGAACAATTTGAAGTTCTTGACTCACGTTGTTTATGGGTTCACCGATTCATTTAAAGAAACGATATTTCAGGAGTCATAACGACTATACCGTCGTGCTAAGCGCAAAAGTGGTATCTGGAGTCGAGCTCAAACTGAGATAAAACTCTTTAAAGTTTTGCGCCACCATGTATTTGATTCAGATGAAACTTTTCCAGACTTTTTAAAAAAATATTCCCCGTTCCTAAATGACCATATAATCTTCTATTTAGGTAAAACACATCATAAAGAGTCACCTGGTGGCGATAACTCAATTTTGTTAAAAAGTGCAGATACCAGTTTTGTGCCTGGCACGACACTGTAGCGAATATGTATTCGTTCAATTTGTTTTTCTTTTCTTTCTTTTGTTGCAGTAACACATTGCTGTATGTTTTATTTTTGGACCTCAAACGTCCTTCAGTCCCTCTTTCAGACTGGCAGTTTGCCAACTCCTGGCACCTACCTGCCTTTGCTCCTCCATCATACAGGATAGCGTGGTTAGAGTACAGGATGGCATGACTGCAGTAGCGCCACCTATTGAGTTGGAGGGTAACCAATGTGGCGTACGGAAGTGTGTCCCTGGAGGAGTTGAGTCCATGGGGTTAGATGAAAAATAAAATATTTTTGTTATGAAATATTTTTCGTACGGTTTTTCAAAATTTTTTCACTAAATGATTCAAAATTCACCAAAATATTCAATAAATAATGAAACAATAACGAATAAATGAATAAATTAAAAATTAAAGGTATGAACAAACACATACACACACACAAAAAAAAGAAGGTAAAATAGTGTGTGAATAAGAAAATGAGTTAATGAATGGGATAAAGATGAGAATGAATAAATGAAGGAATAGAATTAAGCTAAATAACCGTGATGAAGACAGAAAAATTACGAATCAATTGATACCTGATTCCATGGTCAGTTCACTGGCGTTCGGGAGAAAAAAAAACATAACATAGATAAATACATAGACGCACAGATATGCTCAATTTAAAAAAAACATAGTGTTCAATCGCCATCTTATTAACATCAATCTAGGAGTTCAGCGGCAATGAAATTGGAAGAAAAGATCGAGAATATCTTTATTCTGTTTTGTTAACTTTAACTGATGGTTCAAATACCTTTGGAACTCTTGACAGGCCCGTCATTTCGAATTTTTAAAAGAAGGGGGGGGGGGGGGGGTACATGCAATGTAAATTGCACTGCAAAACTCATCTAAATGCTTCAATTTTCCAAAACCAGGGGAGCAACTGCCCCCCCTTGCCCCCCTAAATGACGGACCTAAAATTTGAGCTTAGCTTTTGCTTCTGTTGCATCGAAATTTCTTATTAAACTTATTAATGCCGAAGCTGCATCAGAACGCAAAAACGCATTCTTTGTCAAGATCGCCATTTTTGGACTTTTTTTGTCTCTAAGCATTGAAATACATTTATAATAACAATTAAGAGTGCCCGAAACTGAAATAATGCCTTTTAATAAACTAGTTATGGGCACATTAAATTGAAAGAATATAAAAAAAATCTTAATTAACGGAAAAATGTACTTATATGATAGGGGAAAAAATTAAGAAATGAGTACGTACCACTAAAACTGCGATCTGATTAGGAACAGAAACTTCATGACTTTCAGAAAGAAACCCTTTGAAATCTTGAGTGTTACCAAAATTCACTGCCAGTGACTAAGAAATATTTACATCATAAATCATACGTAACGTAAAAACTTATTTACGCAATGAAAACAGCTATTATCCATTTAAATATTAAGGTACATAACAAGAACAACTCTCGACCTTAAACCATGTAAAACCTGCATACAATATTCTCCACTGACAGTTTCACCTTCGATAACGATTTGAGGCTGCTGTTCGTTCAAGTCTTGAATCATCATGAAAACCTACACGTCCATTTTTAAAACGTGTGAACTACGTGTTAACTTGAGTGCGGATTCACACAATAATCACCGAACACTTTTTTTACTTCCTTTTACGTAGTAAGGGAAGTATTGTGATCGCGAAAAAAAAATCACTCAAATTTGAGTCTAAATTTTGATTTTGCTCACCCCCGAATGAATGTTCAGTAGTTTTTTCGACCTGTCAGCACGTGCATATGTACCTACCAACATATAAGCAGCCGAAAAATCCTTTTCAACCACCCCCGAGTTAATTACGACGAGTTTTCTCGTGACGTCTGTATGTACGTATGTGTGTATGTATGTATGTGCCTCGCATAACTCAAAAAATATTTGCCGTAGAAGCTTCTAGCTTGGTATGTAGGCTCTGAGGATGGTCTAGTTGTGCACCTCCCCTTGTGGCTGCATTCAAATGTTCCCAAGGGGGTGTTTTACCCCTTTTTGGTGGTAAATCAGTGTTAATTTCAATGCAGACTCAAGTGCTATGAATTGGCGCGACCACTTGGCGATATGTCGCCAAGCTTTTGGTCGCCAAGTGTTTGACGCCAACTTGACGACATATCGCCAGGTTAGCGACAAATTTGGCGAAAAAATTATTTTTTGAATTTGGGTTTAACTTGGCGCTATTGGCGATATTTTGCGAAATATTTACTGAATGATATTAAAATCAGCAATATTTAGAAAATTAACCATTGTAAAATATTTTTTGCATTGTTTCGTGGCAGATTAGGGGAGTAAATATTTGAATTGTTACCTTGCTCACTCCAAGCACTTTTTTAACACTTTTTTAAAAGCATCATGCAAATAAATAAATACACTCGCAAAAAAAATGCTTTAAAGAAGTGGTACAATTTTGCATGATGTACAACCAAGTGGTACACGAGCTAAAATAGGTTAGAAACCGCTGTTGTAGTAAAAATCTTCCCAGGTTAATTCGATATTAATTTTACGCACCAAGGTTAAAGTAATTATCCTAAATCATCCTACACAGTTAATTATTTTTAGACTTTTTGGTCACCTATAATCAAATTAAATTTATCTTTTACCGGGACATGAAGCAAACCGGCCGGGGCACCGGCGGGACTGGGTCTAAAAATGAGTCTGACAATCATAGAACACTTCACACAATCTTCTCTTTTACGCATCGAAGTCAATGCTCAGAGGTTGAAAAGTTAAAAAAAAAGAGTGAATTTTAATGAGGATAGTTTTTTTGCTTGTGTCGTACCAAAAAAAAAAAAACAAGAAGTTCTGTCAAGAACTAAACGAGCCTACTTTCCCGTACATCGACATCGGCATTCTAGCATCTGATCATTATTCTCTTGATCATCTGAGACTAAACATTATGTCAAACATACCTTTTTAGCACTTAAAGCTGAGTTCTAAAAGCAAAATATACCCCTCTCATCAGATGAAATAGAGACATAAAAAGTAAATAAATGAATAAATGAAGTTTTGTCGCACCTTTTAAAGAATGTAACTGTTACAGTTCTTCCGTAGAAAAATTCCTCAATCGTTTTCAAAAAAAAAAAATTAAAAGTACAAAGTACATCAAAACACATTTTATCAAAGAAAGGAAAAAAAACTCGTCCGTCGATAAAATGTCTCGATTTTCACTTTTAAACCGTTGCCAGTTGTTAAATATAAATAAAGAATAAAATGCCCTCGTGAATGAAACACTTTTGTTACAAAAAAAAATCGTCTGCCAAAAAAAAAATAGTAATAAATAAAATAACACAAATGAATAAATAAACAAAAAATCGTCTGCACAGTCAGTCATTTTTTTCTGAGTCTGCATTTCCGCCATGTTTGTGGAGTCGGAGTCGGAATCAGAGTCCTCACAGAAGATTATTCAGAAAAGTACTTTACAAACATTATTTATCAAAACCATTTTTTTACAAAGTTAGTTTGAAGGAAATCCGACTTTAAGTTCCAGGATCAACATTTAACTTAAATTCCCCGTAGGCGCTAATGTTAAATTTTTTTCTGAACGGTTCAATATTGAACGAAAAATGGTTCAAACCAAAAAGCGAAATAAGGGAATGAACCTCTCCGAGATCTTTCAAACAAAAAAAAGTTTATTCCATTCGGATAGGAGCTAATATTTAGAAAAGTGCCAATTTGAGTCCCAAGTGAATTTTCACCAGTATTTCAATAACTAGTTAAAAAAATAATTTTCCCCAGAAAGAAGATAAGTTTTTCTTTCATTTCATCGAATAACATCAGAAAAAAATTTTTTTTTTTCATCAGAAAATATTGTGTTTATACATCAAAAATCAGATCGGTAACGTGTCCCAAGTAGCAAAGCTTAGCATGCAAACAGGTCATGCGCACTTTCTAACTTCCTAAAAAAACGCATTTGCACAAAAAACGATTCTATTTTTACCTCTTTGTTAATATTTTACTTCATTTTTGTTTTAATCGATTTCTGATTTTCTAGCTGATGCGAAATAAGCGTGTCCCAAGTTCCGCCGTCAGAGTGGTAACAATAACTTCCGATCTATGTTTAGGCTCCCAAAATCATTTCCTGCACCTATACCACGTGATACTGAGTACCTGGTGGAAAGTTTTATCGAATTGTAATTAAAAATTTGCATTTCTGCAACTAAAATTGTAGGTAAGATTTTTTAAGTGATTTTATAAAATGTGTGTCATTTGAGTCATCAGATCGGTAACACGCTCTAAAATGCGCAGTTTTTATTATTTTAAAAATTATTTTATATATAAGTATAGTCCTTTGTTACAAGTGAAAAAACCACGTGTTTGATTTTGGTTTAGTGCGATCGACTCGGAAATAAAAAAAAAACTTTGTCAGTTTGTCAGATCGGTAACAGTCAGAGCGGTAACATTGAAAAACAGCAAATATGTTACAGAACTAACTCACACGTTTCAGAATTATAAAAAGCAAAAATCATACTTTAGCCATATATATTGAATATTTTTGTTCTTAAAAAATGAAAAGCAATGAGTTTTAGTACAATTGCTTCATTTGTGGTTTGTATGACCTAACAATAGAAGTTAGTAAAATAAGAAAAATTGACACTGCAGAAATGAAGTTAATTAATTATTATTATTTTAATTAATTAATTTATTTATTTTTTTGTGCCTCAATTTCTTATAACTTCGCTAAATAACTAGATAATAACTAGCATGCTAAATTTGAATTTCTGATCAAGAAATTAAATTTTTCCTGCAACTAATTAAAGAAAAGCAAGCAGCAGAGTTGTGTGTTGAAAAAGTTGAAGTTGTGTGTTGTTTTAAAACAAAACAAATGTTTTATTAGCTTGGATTTGGTAATCTCATAATTTATTTTATCTAAAAATCTTATCGCTCATTTTTATTTCCAAGAAATGCTTTTTCATAATGAAATTTGATTTTTTAGCCTAATATATATATTTTAATATAATTATCTTAATTCTATGTTAAAAATGCAAGGAAATGATATCATATTTAGAGATGTTAACGAAGACTGATAGCATAAACTCAAATATGTAGCTCATATTAACATCAGATCTGTAACATTCATCAGATCTGTAACGGCTTAAAAGTGAGTAATCTAAGGAGGGGGTAAATAACTTCCTTGACCTCCCCCCTTTTATTTTCTTGCATTTAGACCCACTTTAGACTTAAAATCCAATATTAGTTTTTTTCTGCAAAAAAATTTTTTTTTCAGCAAACTCCAACTTCAAATTGGCACTTTTCTAAATATTGGCTCATAGTTCACTCAGAAGTTATTAGGTGGGGAAAGGTTGCTTGAACGGTTCAATGTTGAACGAAAAAATGTTCAAATTGAAAATTTAAATACTGTAATGAAGTATCCTTGCTGAAATCCTTCGAACAAAAAAAAAGTTTATTTAAATCGGACTGTTCACTCAAAAATTATTAGGGGTGACAGCTTGCTTGAGCGGTTCAATGTTGAACGAAAAATTGTTCAAATCGGAAATGTAAATACGGGAATGAAGTATCCTTGATATGATCTTTTGAACAAAAAAAAGTTTGTTGAAATCGGACTGTTCACTCAAAAGTTAGCATCGCGGGACAGGTTGTTTGAACGGTTCAAAGTTGAACCAAAAATTGTTCAAATCGAAAAATCAAATATGGGAATGAGTTGTAATCGCCGAGATCTATCCAACAAAAAAAAGTTTGTTCAAATCGGAATGTTCATTCAAAAGTTATTAGGGGGGAAAGGTTGCTTGAACGGTTCAATGTTGAACGAAAAATTGTTCAAATCGAAAATGTAGATACAGGAATGAAGTATCCTTGAAAAGATCTTTCGAACAAAAAAAGTTTGTTCAAATCGGACTGTTAACTAAAAAATTAGCATCGCGGGACAGGTTGTTTGAACGGCTCAAAGTTGAACCAAAAATTGTTCAAATCGAAAAATCAAATATGGGAATGAGCTGTACTCGCCGAGATCTTTCCAACAAAAAAAAGTTTGTCCAAATCGGAATATTCAATCAAAAGTTATTAGGGGGGGACAGACCGACAGACCGACCGACAGACCGACCGACAGACCGACACACAAATTCCCCATCTCAATACCCTACTTTCAAATTTTTTATTTTTCGATATTCATTTTACCTTTTCATTTTTTTAACTTGGCGATATTTTTTAGACTTGGCGATATTTTTTAGATGCATTAAGCCAATTTTAATACTTTTTTCGTCTTTCTTTTATTTTTAACGGGAAAGTAGGCTAAAAAAGGAACAAATATCAAATTTTGCTATCAGCTCAGTAAAGAAAAAAATGGTTGAGACTTACAAATTGGTTTTAAAAAATCTGGTATGGGTCCCACACTACTTCCTTTTACGTGTAAATTTCTTAGTAGTTGCCTTTATTTGCATGATGCTTTTTATTGGGTGACCATGTCATAAGAGAAATTCCATTCACACATGCCTAAAAGTTCTGCTGAATTAAAAACTAACTAAAATTAGAAATTCATTATAACACATGCAAATGTATGTCTAAAAATAAGCGATATTCATTGCCAGATTTTTGAGTATCGACAGTACATAGTAACACTTTTACTGTATAATGTCATTAATTAAAATAATTTTTATGTAGGATTATAGAAAAAAGCATTCTGTGATACTCTTTAATTGCTTTATTTTTTATGTCCGCCAGTACTGATATTTTCCGTGGACCGCCAACTAGCAAGTAGCATACCACCAATGGTAAGCGTATCACTGTTTGGGAAACGCTGTACTACAAGACTGAAATCAAAAAACGACTTTCCAAAAAAAAAAAAAAAAAAAAAATAATAGCCAATAAAATATTGTTCAAATTTGTATTACTCATTCAAACTGTTTCTTCAAACTTAGATAACCTGCTTTAGGTTCGTAATTACAAACCATTTATTCATAGCATTAAAAAAACTATCCACAATAACCATTATAACAAGAAGTTCTGTCAAGAACTAAACGAGCCTACTTTCCCGTACATCGACATCGGCATTCTAGCATCTGATCATTATTCTCTTGATTATCTAAGACTAAAAATTATGTCAAACATACCTTTTTAGCACTTGAAGCTGATTTCTAAAAGCAAAATATACCCCTCTCATCAGATGAAATAGACACATAAAAAGTAAATAAATGAATAAATAAAGTTTTGTCGCACCTTTTAAAGAATGTAACTGTTACAGTTCTTCCGTAGAAAAATTCCTCAATTGTTTTCAAAAAAAAATTAAAAGTACAAAGTACATCAAAACACATTTTATCAAAGAAAGAAAAAAAAAAAAAAGAAAAAAAAACTCGTCCGTTGATAAAATGTCTCGAATTTCACTTTTAATCCGTTGCCAGTTGTTAAATATAAATAAAGAATAAAATGCCCTCGTGAATGAAACATTTTTGTTACAAAAAAAATCGTCTGCCAAAAATAATAATAATAATAATAATAATAATAAATTCAATAAAACAAATGAATAAATAAACAAAAAATCGTCTGCACAGTCAGTCATTTTTTTTCGGACTGTTTACTCAAAAGTTATTAGGGGTGACAGCTTGCTTGAGCGGTTCAATGTTAAACGAAAAATTGTTCAAATCGGAAATGTAAATACGGGAATGAAGTATCCTTGAAAAGTTCTTTCCAACAAAAAAAAGTTTGTTCAAATCGGACTGTTCATTAAAAAGTTAGTATCGTGGGACCGGTTGTTTGAACGGCTCAAATTTGAGCCAAAAATTGTTCAAATCAAAAAATCAAATATGGGAATGAGCTGTACTCGCCGAGATCTTTCCAACAAAAAAAAGTTTGTCCAAATCGGACTGTTCATTCAAAAGTTATTAGGGGGGGACAGACAGACCGACCGACCGACCGACCGACCGACACACAAATTCCCCATCTCAATACCCTACTTTCAAATTTTTAATTTTTCGATATTCATTTTACCTTTTTATTTTTTTCACTTGGCGATATTTTTTTTTTGACTTGGCGATATTTTTTAACCTGGCGATATTTTTTGGACTTGGCGATATTTTTTAGATGCATTAAGCTACTTTTAATACTTTTTTCGTCTTTCTTTTATTTTTAACGGGAAAGTAGGCTAAAAATTCCCCATCTCAATACCCTACTTTCAAATTTTTAATTTTTCGATATTCATTTTACCTTTTTATTTTTTTCACTTGGCGATATTTTTTTTTTGACTTGGCGATATTTTTTAGATGCATTAAGCTACTTTTAATACTTTTTTCGTCTTTCTTTTATTTTTAACGGGAAAGTAGGCTAAAAATTAGCCAAAAGGGGGTACTCCTAAATTCCCGCGAAATCAATGATTAGGGGAGGGGGCATTTCGTTGTCCCTATCGAGAATTTCAAATATATGGCAAGTCTATCTATGATTTAAAATATTCAATCAGCGATTTGATGAAAAACAATTATTGTGATAGTTTTTTTTTGTGTAATAGCCTGCCCCTCCCCCGATACAGAAACCTGGCTTCGCCACTGAATTTAGGCTTTGGGAAAGGGACCCTCATTGACAGAATAGGGAATTTAGGGAATGAAATGCGTTAATTTATGTTTCTAAATTTTGGCCTTTTTTAAAAAAAAATAAATTGAATCGCAAGCCCTTTTTTACAATATAAATCAGTCGCAAGGGGGAATATACTAATTTATGGAATATGGGAAATGACACTAATATAAGCAAGGGGTGGGGATAGAGGGTGAAAACGAAAACACTAATTTATGGACTAAGAAAGGGGCATTAACTTACGGAATGGAGAATTTGAGAAATGAAATGTAGCAATAAATTTACTTTTCAAAACCTGTTCAACATTAAAATTATATGGACTGCATCGCAAATTAGTTGCAAAGTGGAAAATAATAGGGAGTTTGGAGGGAAAAGGTAGCATTAATTTATGGTTTGGGAAAAGTTCACTAATATACGGAATTGTGGAATTAGGGAAGAAAAAGAAAGACTTAATTGGTGGATCGGGAAAGGGACAATCACTATTTTACAGAATAGGGAATTTAAGGAATGAAATGCATTAATTTATCTTTTAAGGTGAGAAGGGACTTTCAGATGAGCAAAAAATGGTCAAAAAATCGGTTTTTCTTGATGATATTTCTAAAAACCATATGATTGAAATACATGTTATTGCTATTGTAAATAAATAGCTGTACCTTATTTGTGGTGAATTTGTATTAAAAATTAATTTAATAATGAAATATGCAACAGTAAAACATTGATTTTCTCAAAACATAATTTTACGCGTGTTTACAAATTTCATACTTGACTAGTGTACAAAATTATTATTTAAATTTGCTAATTTTTTTTTCCATTTACTTAAGAAATTTGTTAACATTTTGTTGGGAGGGAATTTTCTATTTTATTAGCTTTGTCGAATATATTTGCTATGTTTTATTGAAATATGGATCTTTTACAAAAAAAAATGTAAATTTTAGTTTTTTTTTCTTTAATTTTTGCTATAATATATAGAAAAAGTACTCCCAACATTTTATTTTCTGGTGTTTTATGTTCCACATTTTGCTTGTATTTTGTCGCTTTGATGAAATTTCAGGCGCGAGGATTAATATCGAAAAAGCGTTAAAATTCAAATTTTAAATTCAAAAAAAAATTTCAATTTTAAAATATTTCAAGGAAAATTTTTATATGTGTTAGTGTTAGCAACATGTAGCTATGTTGCAAATTTTAAAGAAATTCATTGAAAATTGCTAAAGAAAAAAATTATAGTCCCTTGCCGCCTTAACATTTTTGTAACATTCGTTCCAGTTACGCAGATTGCATTTCGAACTTACTTTTATGACTACAGAAGACGCATACGGCAAAGGAGTGCGCACTAATTTACTTTGCTACAGTTTTGCAACATTCGCTCTAAATACATAGATATCATAGAAAACTTTCTGTTATTTCTATAGAAGAAGCAAAGAGGATATGGAATGGTGGAATTGGGGGGAAAAGGAAAGCATTCATTTACGGATAGGGAATTGGGTTACTAATTTATGGAATGGGAAATTTAAGGAATGAAATGCACTCATTTATTTTCTCTCAATTTTTGTAACATTCGTTTCATCAACCTTACTTTTATTACTATTAAAGCTATAAAAATATAAAAGGGAAAGGTATGCACTAATTTATGAGATGGGGGGAAAGGGGGACTAGTTTATGGAATGGGTAAAAAAGAGAATGAAATGCACTAATTAACTGTTCTACATTTTTGCCATATTCGTTCCAAAAACGTAGATTGCACCACAAACTTTCTTTGATAACATGGGAAGCCGCAAAGGGGAATGAAATGCACTAATTTACTGAATGGTGAGGGAGGGAGAGGGCACTCATTTATATCACGACTGCAGAGTCGAAGTCGGAGTCATGAGTCAAAGATTTAAAATCCCAAGAATCGGATTAGGAGTTGGACATTTTCCCTCAGAGTCCGTAACTCTGACAGGACTGCGGAGTCTGAGTCGGACTCATTTTGAGATAAAGGAGTAGAAGTCTGAGTTTAAAGTTTCCTTTCGGCTCCACAGCCCTGATTTATACAGTTTTTTTTTTTTTTTTTTTGTAAATTAGACAGATTGCATCTCAAACTTTGTTTTAATTCCCTCGTAGTCGCAACGGGGGAGGAGGGAGGGGGGGGAGGTAGCCAGACGGGTACACAACGTTTTAAGAGTCGAATAAAGCACCTGGTCAATCCGCGTTTCACCTGCCTTCTTCCGAGCAGATGGCACAGACAGCGCCTGTTTGCCCATAGTGCACGAGAGAGAGGGTAGACGCGAAAAGATGAGCGAGAGGGAGACCACACAGCACCGGATGCAGACGTTCGAAGAGGGGAGGAGGAGAGAAAAAGAATCGGGCAAGATCCCCTTCTTCTTTTTAGGAGGAAGATGGAGCGAATCGAACAATGGGAGGCTCTGAGCGGAGTACCCTCCGAAACAAGCGCGTGCCGGTCGTCGGGTCACCTATAGGCTGCTGCACGCGCCGGATTTCTTTTGTGTCGAGTGGCAACACCGAGGGAGGTCGGGGGGGGGGGGGAGATGGAACGGTACAGTTTGGAATAAGTAGTTGGAGGGTGCTCTCGGGACAGTATGGAAGTTTTTTTTTTTTTTTCTAAAGACCCATATGGTTACAAGTGTGGGTTTGGTTTGTGGATTTAATGAAGTGAAAAGTCGCGCGTGCAGTTTTTAACTGGTGAATGAGCAATGAAAAGTTTTAGGGAAAATCAATTCGAATTACAGCTTTAGAAGGTTTGTGTAGCTCAGTGCTTCCCAACTACAAACTTTCGGTGGTCCGTAGACCTAAAGTGGTCCCTAAGAGCCGCGGAAGTGATCCAGACTCCGGTGACACAACTTATGAAAAAAAAATCCCTTGGTTAAATATAAATTACAACTTTCGTTGAACAAGATGAAGGATGGATTCGTCCTGCCAGGGGTGCCCACAAGGGGGATTATGGCGCAAGTTGCGCCATCAAAAAAAAAAAAAAATTGGGGGGGGGGGGGGGAGGATTTTTTAAACTAATTTATTTATTTATTTTATTTAAATTATTTACGTTTTCTTAAATAAAAAATATTCATTAATTTATTTTTTAATTCAAATTATTTCTTTTATTTCTTTAATATTTTATTTATTTATTTATTTATTTATTATTATTATTACTATTATTATTATTTTTTTGGTGTGCGTATGTATGTGTTTAGAATGTCTGGAAGGGAAAAAAAAAAACGATTGTATTCTGCGCATAGTTCAAACTTTTAAAAAATTAATAATATGTAAAAAAAATAGTTATAATTAAAAAAAATAAATAAATAATATGAAAAGAAATAAATAAATATTTAAATAAATAAATAATATTTAAATAAATAAATAAAATAAAAAAGATGGGTTAAAAAAAAGAACAAGAGGGTTGTGAATAATTTAGGGGGGGGGGGCACCCCTGCGTCCTGCTGCTTATCAGATATGATGTACGTAAGCGTACGTACGTAAGTGACGTACCTAATAAGATGTGCGTAATAATATAATGTGGTCCATAGAAATTCCCTTTTAGGCTGAGTGGTCAGACACAGAAGACATCTGAGTAACCACTGATGTAGCAGCACCGAAAGGTAGATACTAGAAGTGATGAGGGGTACCGTGGAATCTTTATTAACTTAACCCATTAGTGCCTAGCGTCCCTTTTTAGGGACGGTCCAAAAAAGGGTCTGAATTTCCCCAAAATGAACATTTCAACCAAATAATAGTGTTCAAAAGTACCTTGGTATTGTTTCAATTCGTTATTCACAGATTGCAGCACATAACCATTGTAAAGTGTGTTCTGTAGCAGTTTTAATAGGATCTTTATCGAAAATGACATCGTTCACAATCTCAAGAAAAAAAGCTAAGTTTTCAAAGCTATTCCCAGCTTCCCAGTTTATGTTAATTGCTGATTTTATTTCTTGTTATAAAATGTTTTTTTAAATATTATACCGTAGGCAGACAATTTTAGTTCAAAAAGTACATTGCTCGACATTGAAAATGCAACACCAAGAAGGAGTGGTCAGAAATTGATGAAATTTGGTAAGAAGACAGAGACAGCATAGAACAATAAGTGATATTTATTTCAAAATAAATAAGCAAAATTTAGAGCGAGGACGGCGTCGGCTCAGTAAGAAGCAGGACCACCGCGGACAGCGATGCACGAAGAAACACGTCTAGGCATGGAGTCAATAAGCCTGCGGATGGTGTCCTGAGGGATGGCACTCCATTCCCTTTCAACCATTTGCCACAGTTCGTCCTCTGAACGAGGCAGTGACAGGTTCTGCAAACGGCGTCCAATCACGTCCCACACATGTTCGATTGGTGACAAGTCAGGAGAGTATGGTGGCCAGGAAAGCATCTGTACACCTCGTAGAGCATGTTGGCTGATTTGGGCACTGTGTGGCCGGTTGTTATCCTGTTGAAAAATTGCATTTGGCAGACCCTGAAGGTAGGGGATTGCCATCGGCCGCAGTACATTATCTACATATCGTTGGGCCGTCATAGTGCCCCGAATATGAACTAGAGGTGATACGGAATTGTATGCAATAGCGCCCCAAACCATTATGCCACGTTGTCGCGCTGTGGGGCGTTCCACAGTTACTGCCGGATTCGATCTTTCTCCACGTCGACGCCACACACGTATGCGATGACTATCGCTGAACAAACAGAAGCGGGATTCATCTGAGAACACTACGGTTTGCCATTCTGCCATCCACGTCGCTCTGGGCACCATTCCAAACGTTGGAGCCTGTGCTGTGAGGTCAATGGCAGTCTTCTTAGCGGGCGCCGTGATTGCAGGCCCCGTGCAACCAGTCGACGGGAAATGGTTCTGGTCGACACAGGAACATCCAGGGTACCTTGCACGTGCTGCAGAATCGACGTACAAGTGACTTGCGGGTCCGCCACAGCTTGTCGGTGAATCCGTCGATCCAAGCGGTCTGCGTCACTCTGGCTGCACCTGCACCCCTCAATGTGGCTACATTTCCTCTTTCCAACCATCTCCGACACAGCCGATGCACAGTGCTTGCATCCATGTGGGTATCAGCTGCAATTTGACGTATGGACCAACCTCCCCTTCTCAGTCCGATCACCATAGCCCTTGTAAAGTCGCCTATATGCTGGAAGTGTCTTCGTTGAGGACGGCGTGGCATTTCCTCCTATCACACGTATCCTTCGAGACAAAAACCAAATTTCTCCGATAATTAGTCTGGCAGAAAAACCAACATGAACATAGCCCACTTTTCAACTTCATTCTCTTATATCTTACTTCACGTGCGTCGGAGAGCTGCGCATTTCATATCATTTGCATAACTCAGTGACGTGCGTCTATGGTAAAATTTGCATGAATTTCTGACCACTCCTTCTTGGTGTTGCCATTTTCAATGTCGAGCAGTGTATGTACCCTCTGGGATCTATCGTAACTTTTAAGGGACGATTTTTCTTTCCTTAATAAAAACATTACTTTTTACAGAATATTTTTTTAATTATTTTTCCTGCCCATTAAACACTGTTTGTAATCAGTATACAAAATATCTTTGGAAAAAAAAATGTCAGGCAGTAATGGGTTAAAGAAACACGCCAAAACGTAAGTGGCACCATTTTTCTGGTTAAATCCAAATTCCACACTCAAGATGCCCTAAAAATACTTTTTATATCAATACCATAAGATTTTGCGTGTATGAATGCCGACAATCGCCGTTTTCTGGGCCTGATATGGGCCCCATGTACTCCTGATACAACGGCATCGTAATCGTGAGCACGCTTCTATGCGCACTTTTTGTGAGGATGCACGGCACGGATTTTCAGAAAAAAGCGCATTTCCCTTTGATATAAAATTGAATATGACTCAGAATTCAATTATTTCTCTCTGTGATGTTCCGGCACTGGAAAGTTTAGGAGTTCACCACTGGTTATACAGTCGACGCCTCGTTATAAAGACCGTTTTCTGTAGGATGGAGACGGTCGTTATATCGAGCGTCGACTGTATAACAGAGCTGATACTATCAGAGACATACAATACACCGCCAACTCGTTCATTTCGATCCATGGACTGCAGTTTCGGGCTTATTATGCCCTCATCAGATACGAAAGTAGCCGAGTCGGAGGCAAAAATCCTCTTATAGAGCAAAAAGAGCCGAAAAAAAAAAAAAAAAAAACTGGTAGCAAATGTGAAATTAGAATACTAGCGAGCGACCGCACATGGGAACGGTACAACTCGAAAACTTTCGTATTCCATGCTGATGAGGGCATAATAAGCCCGAAACTGCAGTCCGTGGATCGAAATGAACGAGTTGGCGGTGTATTGCATGTTCCTGCCTTAGCCCTGGCTTAGAGGCGGTTACTCACTGCTTTGATATCAGATAGCATTTTAAATTCTGAGTGTAAAAAAAAAGTAACGGTAAATAGAAGATTTTTTCACTAGTAGTTCTCATTTCAAAAGTGAAGCGCAACTGAATGTTAATTTTGTGTTTGACTTTGAAAAAAATGTTTAGCAGTAATAGAGGAGAAAAAAACTGAGACAGTTGCCACATATTTTTTTAGCAACACAATCCGGTTTCCTTTTTGTAGAAATGTAAAAAAATAAAAACAGCTTTATCTACTTATTATTCCTGTAACAAATGATAAAAACGCTCTCTAGTTAACAAACTCCCCTCCCTCCCCACAAAAAAAAAATAATTAAAACAATACCATAAAGAAACAATGTTTTCAATATTAAACATGCAGACATAACAAAATGAACTTCCCCTCTCTCTCTATACACATCGGCACACCTGGCAGTGATTTTTCAATTTGTTATATTGGTTTTTATAGCCAGGCGTTGTTTTTAGGGGAGCACCAATATCCAACTCAAAATATACTTTACGCCTTGCTAAAACGTCGAAAATGATGTAGCCTCAGATTTTTTTTACGTCTCTATGCAAGCGCATTTTCATAGAAAAATGGGAGAAAAAAAGAAATTTTGTTTCATGAAATTGATTGCATTTAAATGTTTCGTATTTTCTTTCAATAACTGTCAAACATTCTGAATGTTGGAAATCAAAATCGTTCTCATATTTTCTTTTTTGTCATTTCGTCTTAGAAAGTTAGTTTCTCTACGGAATTAACCACTATCTTTTTCATTGCTTTCGTATTTTTACTAATCTAAATTAAATTTCACTCCTCTCAAGTCAAGGAGCATTTTCACGCGGATAGTAATATCAGGGGCTCCCCAATGGGAGGTCACTGTGACCTCCTAACATTTTGTCATTCGGCATACTTTTGCTTACGATTCAGTCAATTCAATGATTATTGCAAAATTGATATTCTTTCTTCTTTTGAAAAAAATTCTGAAAATAGTTTTATGAGATGCCTAATACTCTTTTCATGAGTTGTTATGTATGTATGATATGTGTACATACTGTCGTCCCCGCTTAATCGAGTAACGGATAAACGAATACCCCGCTTATACGAATAAAATATCTTGGAACCGATGCCATAGACGTAATGTCAAAGATCTCCGCTTAATCGAACAATATTTCTTGGAACCGACAGTATTCGTTTAAGCGAGGCCGACAGTATTTGCATTTTGTTCGGTAAAATTTGAATTTGAAGTTTCATTCGGAAAATTGAGAATTTTACCCCAACTCAAAATTTGAGCTCCTGACTCAAATAGAACGGACAGGATTCTTTTCGAATATAGTTTTGCTGTGTCCACAAATGCTCTTTGCGGAATGATATTTACCAGACAAAAACCACCGACGAACTTACTAAAGGGGGAGGAGGGGGGGGCGACGGAAGGATCGTTCATCACATTAATCTCGGAACAGGAAAAAGATCCGCGCGCGTACGAAATCGAACGTTTACAAGCAGGGAGAGAGCAGGTGTTAGGCGCGAGCTTGAAAGACCCTTCGGGGGTGCCCAAGGAAGGGGATGCTCGGGAAGAGGGGGAATCGGAAAGAACAAGAAGATCTGCACGCGCCCGGTCCGCAGCAGCACGCGATCACTGTTGTTATTAAGTTTGGAGCAGGTTGCGATCGAGAAGGGAGGGATGAGGGAGACATGTTTGGTCACGCCTGGAAGTGACCTGTGGGTTTTGTGGTCAGGGGCGCCCCGAACTAAAATTTTTGGGAGGGCAAATTGAAACTTATCAATTTGCCGAATGAAGTTCCAATTTTACCGTATGATACAATCAGGGGTGCCCATCCCCCCCAATCTCAATGGCGCAAATCCCCCCCCCCAAATTTTTTACAATCCTATTGTGATTTTTATCTCTTTTTTATTTTATTTATTTTTTAAACTATCATTTATTTATTTCTTAAATATTTTTTAATATTATTTATTTATTTTTTTAATATTATTTATTTATTTTTTTAATATTATTTATTTATTTTTTTAATATTATTTATTTATGTTTTTAAAAAAATTTATTATTTTTTTTAATTATGACTATTATTTTTGTTATATATTATTAATTTTCTTAAAAAACTAATTATGCGCAGAATAGAATCGCTTTTTTCCCTTCCAGACATTTCAAGCACACACACACACAATAAATAAATAAATAAATAATAACAAAGAAAAAACCTAAATTAAAAAAACAAATTAATGAATAATTTACATTAAAAAAATCAGTAAATAATTTAATTAAAAAATTATAAATAATTTAAATAAATAAATAAATTAGTTTTAAAAAATCCCCCCCCCCAAAAGTTTTGATGGCGCAACTTGCGCCAAAATCCCCCTCTGTGGGCACCCCTGTTTCGATGTTTCTGAAATATCTCAAATTTGCTTTCACTTTTTTTAACCTTTTAATTGTTGTTTCGCATTCAATGTTTTTTTTTTTTTTTTTTTTTTTTTTTTTTTTTTACATTTCAACAAAAAATAATAAAATTATGCGATAAAATGGATTCATACTTCTCTAACCACTAGTTGCAATTAAAGTTTTTTTTAATAACTAGCGATGATTTACAGTCAATGATTTTTAAACATCGTTGTTTTGCATTTAATTTTTTTTTTCGATGATGTTTTACATTTCAGCAAAAAAAAAAAAAAAAGTTTTATAAAAATATGCGACAAAAAAAGTTATACAGTTAATCAACAGTTGCAGTATATATCTCGCTGAAAAAAGTTTTCTTAACTGACATCGTTATCTTACGGTTAATGTTTTTCCAGGAGACAAAAGATGTATCTAATTGAGTGATATAAAGAGGCCTTGTAATGGGGAGTAACTGATTAATAAGTACATTAAAATATTGAAACGAGTCCGTAGCACTTTCAACTTTCTTTAAATGAGCAGTCCAATCTTGAGGAAGTAACTATAAATTTATTTACAAGTATGTACACTATTTACAATAGGAGCAGGAAACAATTGCTAAACATCCAGCAATTAGGTAGCAAACAGTACACTGTACTCTCAACAGTAACTCAGCACCACGTATCTAACGTGAACAGTAATTAAGAAATTACAAAAGCAAAACAACATTCGCCCAAAGCGAATAAAATCGAGTCACAAGAAATCAAATCTGAAAGCAACTGACTGTGTTCAAGGCCAGCTATTTATACTCGAGAACGAAATTATGACAATATTCTAACAAAATCCAGTTTATTCATAACTTGACTAATCCATTCACGAAAGTTCCAGCAATAAAAAGAAAAACCACTCCGAGCGAAAAATGTCTTCATGCTTATCAAAGTTAGGGCAGGTGTAAAAACTACAAAGTGTTTCAGGGCCGGTATACAAATGATAAAAGTTATATCTTCAGATACTTTCGCAACATGTCGTCAGATAAAACCAAAACTAGTGAAAATGATGCAAGGCAGGAAAAACAACAACTATTTACAAGATTTGTAACAATATGTAAGAAATTGAAGAAAAACTGATCGATGTTCTGAAACATCGATGTTGGAAAACATCGATGTTTTTTTTGTCGATGTTTCAATGCCATCGATGTCCTTTTTTTCCAACATCGATGTCGTAAAACATCGATGTTTTGCCTTCGATGTCGCACCCCTAGTCCTGGGAGCTGGAGTACCGGGACGCGAGATGTTGGAAGACTGCCAATCTGAAAAAAGAACTACCCGGCATCTTCGGCCCAAGCAGAAAAGATGCATCAATTTTTCATTGTTCAAAAAAATACATAAAATAAAATAAAAATGGCTCTCTTTTCACAAATCAGATGAAAGGTAACACTTGTACGTATTTTTTTCCCCAAAAATCGCAAAGGAGTCGTTTTTTTTTTTTTTTTTTTTTTTTTCGTTTAAATTAAATTCTCGTAATTTCTGGCTCTGAACGCCTTTGATTCGAGACTGTGTTGTGAGCTTATACGTAAAAAATAATAATAACTCACGAGATATTTTTTTTTATGAATGTGTGATATTTTATTGGTAAGCCAATGTCAGTGCTGTTGTTGGGAAAAAGTTTTGGAAGGGGACAAAGTTAGTTTGGGCCTTTCTTGTGGTCAAAACAGAAAAAATCTTCAGTTTCGGAGAGAATATAAGGGGGTCACTGACTACGTCACTTGGTGGCATTGGATAAGCGCGGTTAATATATTAATGTTTTATGCTCATGTTTACGAAACGAGAAGCAGAAAAACGATGTCATGACCAATAAACGCTCCCATCAATGACTCATGACTGGTCTTGTACGGGCAAGACTGGTCATCAGTCATGTAAGTCATATCCAATTTAGGTTCGTTTTTCACTCATGACACTCTCAATAGAAAAGGGCATTGATTGGCTCATAGTGGAAGCAAGTGAACATGAAACCAGGCTCTTTTTAGCAGAAAAATATAATATTTCCACGAAAACACATAGAAATTTGAAAAATTTAAGTAAGTTTTTAGAATTTCTAATCTTCTCCAATTGACACAACATAGCAATTAGTGAAAGCCAGTTAATCACATAGTTGAGCAAATTATTCGAACATCAATGTCAATAAAATTCAGAGGTGACAACATCGAAGCTCGATCGATAAATCACTTTTTTCCTTTTGAGACTATGCTTCTTATGGGACGTTGGCGGCCAGAGTGAACTGAAAAGAAAAGAAAAAAAAAAACACACACACACACACACACACACACAAAACTGCTTTCCACTTCTGATGCGAAAGCTTTGCTTATATAAAATTGTTTTATACATTTTCAGTTCAAGAGAATCAAATACAATGTGTGTATGTCGCTTCTATATCCATCAAGTTTGTTCCAAATAGTGTTTATTCAATTCTACGGCTGATTCAATAAAGCGGCGAATTTTATAACGTTGTGTTTTGTTCTGTGCTTGATGATTTGATTCAGTTTAGCGGCTGATTCAATTAACCGATGACCACTGACTAAAAATTGCATAAGAGAGAGTTACAAAATTAATGAGGGTTTATTGTATGAATTATTGAAACAGCTACGCCGCTTCAAAATACTGTCGGCCCCGCTTAAACGAATACTGTCGGTTTCAAGAAATATTATTCGATTAAGCGGGGTATTTGTTTAAGCGGGGATCTTTGACATTGCGTCTATGGCACGGTTCCGGGATATTTTATACGTAAACGTGGGGTATTCGTTTATCTGTTACCTGATTAAGCGGGGACGACAGTACATGTTTTTAATTTTCATCAAAAACATCTTTCTCCTCGTAGGATCCAGACGACGCGAAGGTTGCTCCAAATCGGTTTAGTCCAAACATGTCGGACGCCCGACCAACTCAGCATTTTAAGTGGGTCCATGTGTCCAGATGGAGCAGGTACATACACAAGCACTCCGTACAAGTGCAGCTGTCCTTTTTAAAAAGCTCCCGTCTGCCGAGTCCACTGACCCCAAGAGCAGACAAAACACCACGCTCCCTTTCTGCTTGACCTCCAGTGTCCTTGGCTGTACCATGGTCACTTTCCCTTTCTGACCGCTAGTTCCAATGTTGGAAGGACGCATGAATGTCGAATGGATGTACTTGTGATTGCAATTTCAAGAATTGCTCTTTCAAATCTTTCATACCTATTGGTATTTCCAGGGCCTGATTTGCCTATAAGCCCGTGAAGCCTGACTTAGGAGCCCCCTAGCTCTGGGGCCCTCCAAAAAGTATTGACCAATGTTTTCAAGAACAGGGAAGGAAAGTGCTGTTTAATTATTTTAGTGATTTCATCAAAAAATAAAAAAAATCATGCCCAAATTAATTTTTCCCATGTGAAATAGTTGCCATGTGTAATGTGGTAGGAATGAAATACAAATTGACTATTTCATGTTTACGTTTACACCCTGGTATTGCAGCCATAGATATTCATATTCTATGAGAATAGGATGTGGGTCATTTTCAAAATTTGCTTACATTTCCTGTCCGGATGTTAAAAAGACGATTTTGAAGCATAACGTATATCTTAAATTCAATGCGAATAATTATTTTCTGCAAGAAATACCCCCAAAAAAATTCTATCACTCAACAAATTATTGAAATTTATTTATTTATTTTTATATAAGTCTTTAAAAATGAGAATCAAGGCAAAAACGCTTGTCCATTTCCAATTTTCGCAAGTTCAACTATTTTTTTCCTATACTTAATGGTCAAAAAAAGTAAATGCGACATATTATTTTTATATATTGACTATTAGTATATGGTATTCATGATAAATATTGACAGTAGTAATTTTATTTCAATAAGAAATGTATGAATATATTTTGTCCGGAAGTTCTTGTCAAGTCCGTTACCCTAAGATTATTTTAGCTAAAAAAAGTATTTATTGAAGTCAAAAGATGGTAACACGTATTCAGTTAACTTGACAAATTAGTGACGTAACTATTTTGTACCATTTTGTTTCCCTGAGTCGAGAAGTATTGCTGTGGCGTTTCGCACAAAATTTTTTCCAGGTGCGTATTTTTATTCTTTGTCAAGTCCGTTACCAAAGATTTTAGTATTAATTTTTACTTTTTCTAAACTTTTACCCCTAAATATTGTTCATTATACAACTCTAAGAAAATGCATATTGTAGTTCAATTTTTAAATTCGACAACCTAGCCATAATTTGACATTTTGGTTGAAATGTCAAGTCCGTTACTGGTCAAATCCGTTACCAAATATCAAATTCGTTATACCATAGAGTTTTTGATCAATATTTCAATCATCACAAACATCGTTTTAAGCTTCAGGACGCAAATAATTTCAAATGAAGTTGGTTCTAGGCTCTATGATATAGTTTAAAAGTGAGATTTCATATTGATTTTGTATGGTAATGGACGACAATTTCCCTTGCAACTTACAGTTTTACAACAGCATTTGAAAACTTAATTATTCATCAAAGTGTACAAATAGTTACTTTTTTACACACCTACAATATGTGACTAAACATCTGTTAGTATTTCTAAAAGAAAATAGTAAGTTAAAAAAATTACTTAAAAATTTTGAAATGTAAGCATATGGTGAAAATGACCCATGTACGGTTGTAAGATTACAACACTTTTTTCATTTTTTCAATGACACAATTCAAGGGGCCCCTGCAGATGTGTCGGGCTTACACTCTCAAAAGTTCTAAAGCGGCCCTGGGTATTTCCGTTACAAGTTCATGTTTCGTTACTTGTACAGGGTGGCTACAAAATACTGGGACAGATATCGAATCATTTATTTATATAGAGATAAAATAGAAAATACACCAATTTAATGAACACCATACATGAAAATTTACCTTGATTTAATTTTATCCAAATTGGCCGCCATCTTTATGGATCAACAAACAATGAATTACGCCAGTCTCCTATAGCAGCACAAATCATTTTCAGAGGTAATTTGTCGCACTCACTCAGTATGGAAACTTTGAGAGAGTCCAAACTTCTGTGCTGTTTACCCCCTTTAAATTCTAAAATCCCTCAAAGGTATTTGTAAACTTTGTCAGTAGTTAGTCAGCATTTTGTTGCCGATGCTTCGTATTCGTAGGCTTGCCAGACGTCCCAGCGAGTTTACTTCTGTTCAATTATTCAGCAGAGTTCGACAGTATTTCTCAATAAAAAAACTTTTATTCTTGACTAGAAGTAAAATAACAAACATGTAACATGTAACAGATTGAACAAATAACGTAAAAACGAGGCACTAAAACAAATATCAAAACATGGAAGGAACTGTACTGCTAAAAACACATCATCAAACTACAAAATGCATCACGTGACAGACAAGCAAAGACCGTTGCTAAACCTAAATCTTGATAAATAAAAACATTGTTATGCAAATTATTTATGATGGAGCTGATTGTAAAATTGATCTAAAACTTAAATCTAACAACTTCCCGTCCCGGAAAATGATAAATTTGATTATAGGTGAACCAAAAAATCTACCAATTGTTAACTGAGAGGAATTATTTGGATAACTATTGAGTTTTCTTGTATTTAACCTTGGAACTTACAACTTTTATCGGTTTGACTTATGAAGATTTTTACAACTAAGTTAAAACCAAAAAAAGACTTTCTAAAGGAAGTCCTAGCAGCCAATAAATGCAACATGTGAATTTTAATTCCACATTCACATTTAAGCTTTTTTTTTCTTATTTAGGTAACTTACAAACATCAACATGTTCCAAATAAATGTTTAAACATATGCCCTTGTGTCATTCATTGTTGCTCCCGGTTTAGGTTCTAAATAAGTATTTTTTTTTTTTTTTGATATCATTGAGAATGAACTACCCGTTAAACCACTGTAAACACCATCCAAGTGTGTCCTTGAGGGTTCCTGTGAAATGGGGGGGGGG
>JAXGGA010011980.1:0-40430 GCA_038373865.1 Uloborus plumipes | reverse complement strand
GTTTTGAAAGCTTTTATGGCAGAAATGGGTTAGCTTAAGTGGCGCCCCAGTCAGCTACTTCCTAAGAGATAACGCCTCCAGGGGCGCCCAATGAGAAGTCACGAAAGGTCGCAAAACATTCCTTATTCGACAAATTTTGTCTGACTGCTCGGCGAATTTGAAGACATAGTTGTAATACTTCAATTTTAAAATGCCCGAATGCCCCTTTTCATCAGATGTACTTATGTGCGCATCATTTCACCGTATAGAACTCAAATGTATCATTCAGCAACATTTGAGTTCTATTCGGCAAATTCATAATTCCCGCTCTCCCAGCAATCTCCCGCAGTCCCGGCTGTGCGGAAGGGGGGCAAGCGCATGAGATTTGAGGACACACGATCCAGGAAAATCGCCCTATGATTTATTTTTTATAGTTTAATAAGGGGGTGGCGGACGAATTGTCTGAAAATTTTCGAAATTAAAGGTTGAAAAGCGCGATTTCAGACCCATGTGTTTTCCCATATAATTATGTTGCTGCATAAAAGGAGTGGAGGGGGTATGACTCCTTATCACCCCATTCTTGACAACGTCACAGCCCAGGGCAGTGTCCAGATGCCCCCCCCCCCGAAACCCAAAATGTTTTGTGATGTAAAACATTAAAAAAAATCTCCCTTTTTAGCCTACTTTCCCGTTAAAAATAAAAGAAAGACGAAAAAAGTATTAAAAGTAGCTTAATGCATCTAAAAAATATCGCCAAGTCCAAAAAATATCGCCAAGTTAAAAAAATAAAGAGGTAAAATGAATATCGAAAAATTAAAAATTTGAAAGTAGGGTATTGAGATGGGGAATTTGTGCGTCGGTCGGTCGGTCGGTCGGTCTGTCTGTCCCCCCTAATAACTTTTGAATGAACATTCCGATTTGGACAAACTTTTTTTTGTTGGAAAGATCTCGGCGAGTACAGCTCATTCCCATATTTGATTTTTTGATTTGAACAATTTTTGGTTCAACTTTGAGCCGTTCAAAACACCGGTCCCGCGATAATAAGTTTTTAATGAACAGTCCGATTTGAACAAACTTTTTTTTGTTGGAAAGAACTTTTCAAGGGTACTTCATTCCCGTATTTACATTTCCGATTTGAACAATTTTTCTTTCAACATTGAACCGCTCAATCAAGCTGTCACCCCTAATAACTTTTGAATGAACAGTCCGATTTAAACAAACTTTTTTTTGTTTGAAGCACCTCGGCAAGGATACTTTATTACCGTATTTAAATTTTCAATTTGAACACTTTTGGTTCAACATTGAACAGTTTAAGCAACCTTTCTCCACCTAATAACTTTTGAGTGAACCGTCCGAATGGAATAAATTTTTTTTTGTTCGAAAGATCTCAGCGAGTGCAACTCATTCCCATATTTGATTTTTCGATTTGGACAATTTTTGGTTCAACTTTGAACCGTTCAAACAACGGGTCCCGCGATGCTAACTTTTGAGTGAACAATCCGATTTAAACAAACTTTTTTTTGTTCGAAAGATCTTTTCAAGGATACTTCATTCCCGTATCTACATTTCCGATTTGAACAATTTTTCGTTCAACATTGAACCGCTCAATCAAGCTGTCACCCCTAATATCTTTTGAGTGCACAGTCCTATTTAATTTTTTTTTTTTTTGTTCGAAGGATCTCAGCAAGGATACTTCATTACTGTATTTAAATTTTCAATTTGAACACTTTTTCGTTCAATATTGAACCGTTCAAGCAACCTTTCCCCACCTAATAACTTTTGAGTGAACCATCCGAATGGAATAAACTTTTTTTTGTTTGAAAGATCTCGGAGAGGCTTTCCCATACATTCCCATATTTCGCTTTTTGATTTGAACCATTTTTCGTTCAATATTGAACCGTTCAGAAAAAAAAATTAACATTAGCGTCTACGGGGAATTTAAGTTGAATGTTGATCCTGAACTTAAAGTCGGATTTCCTTCAAACTAACTTTGTAAGAAAATGGTTTTGATAAATAATATTTGTAACGTACTTTTCTGAGTAATCTTCTGTGAGGACTCTGATTCCGAATCCGACTCCGCAAACATGGCGGAAATGCAGGCTCAGAAAAAAAATTACTGACTGTGCAGACGATTTTTTGTTTATTTATTCATTTGTTTTATTTTATTTATTATTCTTATTATTATTATTATTATTTTTGGCAGACGATGTTTTTTTTGTAACAAAAATTTTTCATTCACGAGAACAATTTATTCTTTATTTATATTTAACAACTGGCAACAGATTAAAAGTGAAATTCGAGACATTTTATAAACGGACGAGTTTTTTTTTTTTTTCTTTTTTTTTTTTTTTCTTTCTTTGATAAAATGTGTTTTGATGCTCTTTGTACTTTTATTTATTTATTTTATTATTATTATTATTATTTTTTTTTTTTTTTGAAAACGATGGAGGATTTTTTCTACGGAGGAACTGTAACAGTTACACTCTTTAAAAGGTGCGACAAAACTTTATTTATTCGTTAATTACTTTTTACGTGTCCATTTCATCTGATGAAAGGGGTATATTTTGCTTTTCGAAATCAGCTCTAAGTGCTAAAAAGGTACGTTTGACATAATTTTAAGTCTCAGATAATCAAGAGAATAATGATCAGATGCGAGAATGCCGATGTCGATGTACGGGAAAGTAGGCTCGTTTAGTTCTTGACAGAACTTCTTGTTTTAAATTTCAAATGGCAGAAAAAAAAAGAATAAAGTTTTTTTTTCTTAATTTTGTAACTATGTTTACTGAAAATTTTCCACTAATTTTGTAAAAAAAAATTTGATGGTTCAAATTCTCATTAGCTGTAAAACATACTTGTAAACAAGACTCTTATTAGCACTTCCTGCTCTCTTTCCCAAATTAATACAAGCTGCTTGACAGTTTGGTCGGCGGGCACCCTTCTATAGAACTTACACCACTCCAAATTCTACCCCAGTACGGGCCGGGGCCCTACCTTCCGATTAGGCTAAGATTGCTTCTTGGCAGCCCTGATTCAATTGAGATGGTATTTTGTCGGTCCTCATTTTTAAGCATCTGTAACCCTGGAAGGATTTTAATAGCTAAACATGGCTCCAATCAACAAAAAATCACACAAAAACGGATACGTTCACAGACCCTCCGGTTTATTGGGGCCCCCTTAATCCTGGAAAAATTATACTTCAAAAAAGTGTTTTATACAAATGCTTGAAAATATTTTGTTAAATGTAGCTGTAAACCTTGAATTTTAAAGGTTCTATCATAAATGGGGAAGGGGGGGGGGGTATATCAAGTTGCCCGGAATTCAGCTCCTTGATTTGAAAAAAAAATATCCTCCTGCGAAATGCAAAAATCATGTTCCAGCATTTTTTGTAGCACGTTTCCTAAATTAATTTTATAAATTTATTAAATATCAAATTTAATATTTTGGAGGTTCCTTTGTAACTGCTTCCTTTATTAATATGTTAAGCACGATAAAAAATATTACACAACCATTATTCGTTTTCGTTTTCTGCGGTACTTCTGATTGAAAAGAAATTGTAGTTTGAAGAAATATTTTTAATATCTATTTTTAACTTAAAGCAGGTGTGTCTTTCAAAGGTTTAACAATTTCGTAAGACTGTCCGATCAACTATTAAACGTTAGAGACTGGAAAGTGCAAATGAAATACTTTAAATAACTTCCCAAGTAGCACATTTCGTATTTTAAAGGTTGTAAAATGGTTATTAACGTTGTAACAACCGCTTAAAAACGTTTAAAGGTTATTTGTGCTACCTGGGTTTACCTGTTTCAGAGTCTTTCAAAATCATTAAATACCTTTTTCAAACTCCTTAAAAAGTGCTTCAGTTGTACTTATTAAAAAAACAAACTATGAATTAACTGAATGGCCAGAATATTACTCTCTCGTTAATTATTTTTTAAATATCTACACTATTTCTTTTAAAGGTTTTTATGCGTTTTATACTATTGTTTATTTTATATTATTAAGTGCTGTATCTGTCGGCGAGTCGGGAATTGATTAAAAACTATTATGTAACTATACTGAAAACCGATGTAAGCGAGTGATGATATGTTAACCTTTCTCCTTTCTCGTTTCTCCTGTCTGTCGATTAATGTCAATCGTTTGTTAAACTACAAAAGAAATTAAAAAAATGATTGATCTTACTTAGCAAAGGAGTGCGGAACATTTATAAGGTTTTTGTTTACCTATTTTTTAACTCCCTATTGCCCCATATGAGGCCTCAAATGCAGAATTTTAAACATTTTTTTCAAAAATTTCCCCGGGGGAGAAACGCCCGGATCCCCCTAAAATTACGAAGATTCTACCCTCTTAAAAGAATTGATTGATTTCTCTCTTAAAACCCCTACCCCAATAAAAGTCAGTCAAAAAAAATTAACAAGAAAAAAACACACAAGAAACAGCATGTTTGTGTGTGTGTGGAGGAAGGAGCAAGAAAAAAGACATAACTCACACAAATGTTTGTGAGTCTGGGCAACGCGCAAATTGAGCCCTCCCGAAATTTTTTTCTATATACGACCTTGCCACAGCCCCTAAGTATGGAGGCGCCCTTTTCATCTTCGGTCCACCGCCCTCCCGAGATACCCAGCACGGGCCTGGCCCTAGGCCACACTTAGAGATTACGCCCACCTCATATTTCCGAGCTTTATTGGAAATGCTATCTCCCCCCCCCTTTCTCTTAGATCATTGTCTCAATGGTCTAAGCTCTTTCGCTAGAGGAGTAGCAGCATCCTAAGACAAGAGAAAATGCGCCCCCGCTCCTCCCCCTGTTTGACGGATGGATTTCCTTTTCTGCTTTCCATGAAGATTATCCAGAAATGGGGCAGAGGGGGGGGGGACAGGGAGTTCGCCTCGGGAAATTTTTCGTAATTTAAGTTTTAGAACTAACTTAAGAACTAATTAACTTCGGGAACTCACTCAGGAAAATTTTCGAAATTGAAGTCCAACATAAGCAATAGAAGGTCATCTTTGATGATGTGAGAGGAAGGATTGAGTTCGGGGACTCTCCTCCCCCTCTGAAATTCAAGTCTTAAAAGCGAAATTTTTGACGATCTTAAGCTATGCTGGAGAGTGCGGATGCCGGGAGAACTCTCCGGATTTTTTTTTTTTTTTTTTGCAATTTGAGGTTTTAAAACGCAGCTTTAGTAGATCCTTTTTTAATACGGAGACGATCTGTGACCCTTATGCAGATTTTTTTCGAAATTGAAGACCTAGATATGCCTAGATACAGGCCCGTGCTGGGTGTCTTGGGAGGGCGGTGGACAGAAGATGAAAAGGGCGCCTCCATACTTAGGGACTGTGGCAAGGCCGTATATAAAAAAAAAATTCAGTGGGGCTCAGTTTGCACATTTCCCAAACACACATAAACATTTGAGTGTGTTATAAGTCTGTTTTCTTGCTGACCCCTCCTCCCACACACACATGCTTTTTCTTGTGTTGTGTTGTGTGTGTGGTTTTTTTCCCCCTTGTTAATTTTTTTCGGGCTGACTTTTATTGGGGTAGGGGTAGTAAGAGAGATCAATTAATTCTTTCAAGTAGGGTAGTAACTTCGTAATTTTAGGGGGGTCCGGGGGTTTCTCCCCCGGGAAAATGTTTGAATTTTTTTTTTTTAATTCTGCATTTTTAGCCCTATATGGGGCAATTGGGACTTAAAAAATAGGTAAACAAAAACCTTATAAATGTTCCGCCTTCCTTTGCAAAGTAAGGTCAATCAAATTTTTTTATTTCTTTTGTAGTATAACAAACGATTGACATTAATAGACAGAGAGGAAGACTGAGAGAGGAGAAAAGATTAACAAATCATCACTTGCTTGCATCGGTTTTCAGTATAGTTACATCATAGTTTTTAATCAATTTCGGACTCGCCGACAGACACAGCACTTAAAAAAAATGACCGATAGTATAAAACGCATAAAATCCTTTACAAGAAATGAACCGTTTATTCCAAAAACCAGTCAACAGACAAATTTGTTGTTTTGAGAAAAAAAAAAAAAAAAAACTGTTTAACAACTTACTGCTTTTTATTTAGGTGTTGATTTTTTTTAGGCTTAAAGTAGACCTCATTTGGATACTTTACCGACAAAAAAATATTTTCTTACGTCTTATCTTCAGCACAAAAAAAAAAATATTAAAACTTTTGTAGTTGACTGCTTTTTGCAATAAACTAATCGTTCACGCGTATTTTCAGAGCTTTGCTCTCAATTTTTGTAATATCTTGTAGTAAAAATGAGAATGTTAGGGAAAAACATTATATTTTTATTTATCACCTACTAATTACATTATTATACACTGAAGTGACAAAAGTCATGGGATACCTCTTAATATCGTGTCGGCCCTCCTTTTGCCCGGCGAAGTGCAACAAGTCGACGTGGCATGGACTCAACAAGTCATTGGAAGTCTTCTGCAGGAATATTGAGCCATGCTGTCTCGATAGACGTCCATAATTGTGAAAGCGTTGATGGGGCAGGATTTTGGGCACGAACAGACCTCTCGATGGTGTCCCATAAATGCTCAATGGGATTCATGTCGGGCGATCTAGGTGGCCAAATCATTCGTTGGAATTGTCCAGAATTTTCTTCAAACCAATTGCGAACAGTTGTGGCCCGGTGACATGGCGCCTTGTCATCCATAAAAATCCCATCGTTGTTTGGGTACATGAAGTCCATGAATGGCTGCAAGTGATCTCCAAGTAGCTGCACATAAGCATTTCCAGTCAATGTTCGGTCCAGTCGCACTAGAGGACCAAGTCCATGCCATGAAAAAACAGCCCACACCATTACGGAGCCACCACCAGCTTGAACAGTGCCTTGCTGACAGTTTGGGTCCATGGCTTCGTGGGGTCTGCGCCACACTCGAACCCTACCATCGGCTCTTACCAGCTGAAATCGTGACTCATCGGACCAGGCCACGGTTTTCCATTCATCTAGGGACCAACCGATATGCTCACGTGCCCACGAGAGTCGCTGCAAGCGATGTCGTTCTGTCAGTAAAGGCACTCGAGTCGGTCTTCTGCTGGAATAGCCCAAGAAATCCAAATTTCTCCGCACAGTTCTAGCAGACACGTCCATTGTACGTCCCACATTGATTTCTACGGTGATTTGACGCAGTGTTGCTTGTCTGTTAGAATTTACGACTCTTTGCAGACGTCGCCGGTCTCGATCTTTAAGTGCAGGCGGTCGACCACTGCGCTGTCCATGGTGGGATGTTATGCCTGAAATTTCATACTCTCGGCACACTCTTGACACAGTGGATCTGGGAATGTTGAATTCTCTAACGATTTCCGAAATGGCATGACCCATGCGTCTAGCTCCAACTAACATTCCGCGTTCAAAGTCTGTTAATTCACGTCGTGCGGTCATCATCACGTTAAAACCTCTTCACATGAATAACTTGAACAGAAATGAAAGCTCTGTAAAAGCACTGCGCATTTATACCTGTTCTATGCGATGCTACTGCCATCTGAAAATTTGCATATTGCTATCCCATGACTTTTGTCACTTCAGTGTATAAGGTACTTTTTGTCATATTTTGGTTCCTGGAGAGATAGCTATACGTTATCGTAAACCATTTCGACTATCTTTTCACTATTAGTAGTTGGTCAATTCAAAATGCTGGTGTAGAAATTTTCATATCCAATTAGATATTGTTTGAGATTGTTTAGATCTCGAAGTTTCTTTACATTAATAGGAACCTATAATGATAACGACAAAATAAAAAAGTTAAACTAAAATATGAAACGAGAGTTGATAAGGTTGAACATAAGATGTAAGTTTATATCAAGGAAAAAGAAATTCTCACCTTTCCTGAAGGATATGCCCTTTCAGTAGGCAATTCTGGGAGATTTTGTTTTTTTAGAAGTGAAAATGTAGACTCAACGAATCCATCAATATGTCGCTTTATCACCACTCTCCCATGACTTCTGTTATTGTAAATGAACTGCTTATAAGTTGATATTTTGAAAATATCTTTTTCATCCTTAGAAATACCTCTTACTGAGGTTTCATCTGAGTGGGTTATTTTTTTATAATACCGTGGCCACCACGTTTTTAAATTAAAAATATCTTTCGGTGTAACTCTATGGATGGTAAAACGACTTGTTTTACTAGCCTTTAAACTAAGTTCACTATACTCATCTGGAGTATCAATTCTATCAACACTTCTTATGACTCTTTTTATAGATCCAAAGTCTGTCACATGGGGAGAATGAATGTCCACGAATGAGTCCTTTGAGGCGAAATGTGAAAAAATTTTTTACAAAAAATGTATATTTTTTTCCTGTGCATTTTTTGTAAAAAAAATATTTTACAGTTCGCCTCAAAGGACTCATCTGTTCTGTTAAGACAAAGAATAGAGTATGACATTGGCAAAAAAATATTTCAATATGTTGTTGGCAGAGGAAGTTATGACCGTTTGAATGTCGGTAAAATATGACATTTTTCATATTTCGGCCTTACGCAACTAAAAGCACGTTGAACTTTCCTCGGTTATTTATACATCATTTTAAAGTGCTTACACTGGTCTTTCAAATGACACTACTTTTGCCGTGCCAACTAAAATGTACAAGCTGTTTTTGGACCTCCAAAACGCTAAAAAACGTCAAAAATGCCTTGTTTTGAGGGCCTTCACTAACCTTACGGCAACAACTTACCACAAATTTAACATTCATTTTGGAAAGTTTCAACCTTCTATATTCCATGTACAAAAAGAAAATTGGAGTAAACAGCTCCTGGTAAGAGTTTTTGCTCACGGCAACTTCCATGTCTTGAAAATCCGCTTAATTTTTGATGCCGCACCTTCATCTTTAGGGGTCCATAAAAACTGAACAACTCAACTTTAGAGCAAAACATTCTGGATTTGGTCTTTCAATAAGATAATAAATATTTGGTAATTTTTGGGAGTAAATCATTGAAATTCTAAATATGCATTTATAAAACTTCTAATGAATTTGATCATTCTGAGCAAAACAATGAGGTGTGAGAACTCTCCTCCAGAAAATTTTTGAAATGTTAGACCATCTTCAAAATGTTAGGAGGACGAAGACGCTCCAGCAGCACAGGTGCTTATAAGCTGAGGTCTTACAAATGAAATTGTGGGCCACATTCGATAACGTTAGGGAATAAAATAGTGCTTGGGACTCGAAAATTTTTAAGTCATAAATGCGGAATCGAAGATTATCTTTGATGACGTGTGGAGAAAGGATGGGGTTCGTTGGGTCTCTTTAAAATGTTTTATAAGAAGCAAGTTTAAATAATTTATGAAAATGTTAGTCGAAGAATGTTCGGGGAATCTCCCCTGGAGTCTTTTGAAATTAGTTATAAAAACGCAATTTCAAGATTTTAATTTAAAATTTATTTGGTGGCATGAAAGGATGGAATAAACTAGGAAAACGCTTCCCGTATATTTGACACAGCCCAAACCTTTTATTTAAAAACACCCTGCCCTAACTTTTCTTGTCCAAAAACATTTGGATTTCCAAAATAACATTTTTAATCTTCCCCTCAAATTTTTGTACGTTTAAAAACAAACGGTTGTGGCTTTTTCTTATGTATGTGTGACTTTCCTCTGGAGAGGTTTTCCCTTTGGGGAAAGCTATATTTTCAAGAAATGATGTTTTTATAGTTGAATTTTTCTTCTCCATAGCGCGCCCGCCGCATTCCTGTTATTATTATTATTCAACTAATCGTTTATTCTTTTTACCCCGTGATATGCGCCCCTAGGCAGGGCCTAGGGGGGCCTAATGGGTAATCCGGGACGCATATAAGCTACCTTTACCCGTATAGAAACCTGGGGAAATTTCCAGCCAATCCAAAGCCATTTCCAATAGGTTGAAAGACACGCCCCCGTATGACTTCGGTCTAAAGCTATTTTTCATGCGTCTCAGTGTATTTCCAGATTGTCTTCTGCTGAATGCAAATTAGCATTTGAAAATGAGAACTTTAATTGAATGCGGCTGACGAAAACAGTTTTCTTATTTCGATTCAATTTCATACTTCAAAGAACAAGCAAATGTTTCTGCAGATAACAGATTGCTTCGCTATGATACTTCGAGATGAAAATATGTGTCGCCATCTATATCGAAAAATATGAATTTTTTACTAATTTAAATTTAAATCGCTTTTTGAGTTATTGTCAAGGTAAATTATTTTTTGAATTAAAAAGCGAATTTGACAATTTTTCATACTCTTAATAATTTTTAATGCATTTAAAACATATCTTTATAATGAAACGATTGACATTTGAGTTAATGACCAATATTTCTCAAATGTGAATAATTAATTTTCACTGCTTGGGATATTGTTTACATTTTCACTAGTTTCGTTCTTGCTGATTTTATTAATGAACGCCAATTAACACCCAAGAATGGGATATTTAGTAGATTATTCCATGTAACCATGCATGCGATATTACTATTTACATCAACACAGATTTTCCCGAAACTTTTAAAAACCTTTTTTTTTTTACCACCGTTAATTGATTTTGAAACAATTTCTCACTCACAGTTGGTAAGTAATTTCGGAAATTCGTTAAAAAACACTTAAACAGTGGTAAAATAGCTCATTTTCAGAACGATCTCGTGTTTATTTTATTTATAACTTAAATACTTTTTGAAAAAATAAATGAAGAAACGAATCAAATAAAATTTATTTTTAAATAAACGCATAAAGTTGAAACTGAAAAATTCGATGTTTTTTTTAAAACAATCTTGAAATTTTTTAAAACAATGGTTCCTCATTTTAAATTAAAGTTCTCATTTTCAAATGCTAATTTGCATTCAGCAGAAAACAATCTGGAAATACACTGGGACGCATGAAAAATAGCTTTAGACCGACGTCATACGGGGCGTGTCTTTCAACCTATTGGAAATGGCTTTGGATTGGCTGGAAATTTCCCCAGGTTTCTATACGGGTAAAGGTAGCTTATATGCATCCGGGACTGACTTCACCAAAGCTCGGAACGCCAGGGGCAGTTAAAGGGTTAAAAAAATCGAAAACTTCCCTATTGAATATTGTAATCCTTTTAGGTTTTTGCATGAAAATTCCTTATTTTTGATATACTCTACGATTTAACCTGAAAAATGCCAAATAAATCATACATATGATTACTTTCAAAACAATTTGGCTGAAAATATTTGATATGTTGTGACTGGTTGGTTTGAAGGGCAAAAGTGCAATTAAATGAATTTAGTAAAAAATTTATTACATTTTTTTTATTTTTATCATTTTGGTTTCTCTAACTTTTATTTTATTTCATTTTTTCAAATGGAAATTTCCAACCAGGACCAAGCAATTGAAGAATGTTCCCTTTAAAAAAAAAGTTGGATAGATCGCCGTCACCTCCCATCATCTTTGTCTAGAGATCGTAGAAATTTTAAATGGAATGAAAATTTTAGAGCGGATAGGAAATTTTTTAAGGCAGAGCGGTGGAAGGACAGAACTATGTTTTGCCAATGAAATTTGCTGATTTCCGCCAATTGGCTGAAGAATCACATGCATGATAAATACTCTGGACAATTTAGTAAAAAATGAATGCAAGGGTCATTGCGCTTTTAAACGGTCAAAAAGTAGGACATTTTCACAAAAAATAGGACACTTTTACAAAAAGTAGGTCAAGTATTTTAATGAAAAAATGTGAACACTTCAAAATCAAAAAAAAAAAAAAAAAATGCAAAAAACATCATCAAAATAGAATTGATCTTTACATACTTTTGCCTTGCCAGCACATGTCATACATGCAAAATAATTAGAAACAATATCGGACTGCAGAGAAAATTACAACACAACGTTAAGAAGGCATAAATAAGCAGGGATACTGCAGACACGTGTTTCGGCGTTACAAGGAACGCCTTTTTCAATGCAAAAATATTGTGAGCTTATGGATGCACAGACATCTGACAAAAGCAACGAAAACAGAATCGAACAGCTTAAAAAGCAAACATAGCGGATTACCTGAACACCAATAATTTTTTTTAAAGCCAAAAAAAGATCCAATTTGAAAATATAGATCGAACCGAAGCTTTCTACCAGGTACGAAATGGAAAGAAAGAATTCGATTGACGACACGATAAGCCAAAAAGCTAACATAATAAAAAACACCAAGCTAAACTGTTAACCGCAAGAACAAAAAAAGAGCAGAATGAAAGAAAGCGAATGGGTAAATGAAAAAAAACAAAAAAGAAAAATAAAGACAAGTAGAAAATAGGAAAAATGCCAGCAAAATCAGAGGAATAAATTAGAAAGGGAAAAGGCAAAAGTATACAAAAGGACGCCAAACAGCAGAAAAATAAGGAATAGCATTGAGATCGTTAACTAAGTCAGAACTGTTTTTCAAAATATGGAAATATTCCAAAAAATCAAGATCTGATGGGTTGGGGCATTTTTTGGACAATTTGAAAAGAATTAAAATCGAAAGAATGATTCTTTTCCCAACAATGTTGCGCAATACTGGACTTATTCAATTGTTGCTTTCCCACATAATTCTGATGTTCCTTTAAGCTGAATTTCAAAGCACATCGCGTTTGTCCGATATAAGAGAGATTGCAATTGCAATTAATTTTATAAACACCACAACTGTTAAGAGGATGAATGGGATCTTTAAGAGAAGAGAAACATAGTTTATTCGTAGGGGAGAATACCACCAGGAAATTGAAACGTTTGAGAATCTAAGCAACCTGATAACTCAGAGGGAAAGAATGGCAAAACAATCAAATTCTTTCTAATGAAAGTTCTCTTAACAACAGTTGTTTCGGATTTGTTAGAAATTTTTTTAAAAATGGAATCAATCAAAGTATGAGGATAGTTTCTATCAAGAGCCACAGCTTTAAGATAGTTGAGTTCTGCTTTAAGAAGTTCCGGTGCAGAACAAAGATTAATAGCACGCTGAACAAAAGAATTAAGTGCAGCATATTTTTGACTAGGAGGGTGAGATGAAAGTCGATGAGGAGGTAACGAGACAGCAAAAGGTTAGCGATAAACGGTAGTTTCAAAGCCGAATTCTGTATGAAAAACTAAAACATCAAGAAAGAGAATGCAATTATCCTGTTCTTTCTCACAAGAGAATTGAATATGAGAATCTATAGCATTTAAAACGGATAAAACATCGTCATTATGGAACTGGTTATGGTTCATTAGAACAAAACAGTGGTCAACATATCCAATGTAAAATTGAAACTAATTTTTGGAACAACTCAACCTCAAAATAATGCATGTAAATATCACTACGAATGGGGCTTAGTGGGTTACCCATAGCCAAACCATCTAACATAGTGTAAAATTGTCCATTAAAAGCAAAAGAACATTGTTTAAGACATGTACAAGTAAGGAAAATTAATTCCTCAATTTCTTTAGAGGCAAAATGAAATTCTGAAAGTCTCCTTTGAAGGTATAACAATGCACCCTCTATGTAGTGTTTTCTTTGAAGGAAGAGCAGGATAACTGAGATTTATGATTTGAAAATGTTGACTTGTTTGATACTGATCCATATGTTTCAAAAGTCATTTGACTTCCCTCCACAATATCTTTGACCGAAAGAACATGAATCTTCGGTTATGAATGATTTAACAGCTGGCTAAGTCCACGATTGTCACAGCGGACAGTTTTGTTGCAAAACCTACAATAAGCTTCGGAATTAGACTTGGGACTCTTTTCACACCATTCTTTCAGAAGGTGCCAATTACAGTCTTTTCCAAATTTTACAATTTTCATGTGCTGCAAACTTCTTGAAATCACATCAATTTCGACTTTTGAAAGAAATTCAAGCTAAATTCTAAAGGAAAATCAAGCTAAAAAGTAGGACAATTCCTACTTTAGTAGGAAAAAGTAGGACAAAAATGAACCCTGTGAATGAGATAGCATTTATTGAGAACAAAATTTCCTACAAATAGAGACCAAAATTCAGTTTCTAAAATGTATAGTTTTGGTTTTATAGAGGAAAAACTACGATTTTTAGCTGAAAATCGCTGTTTTCTAGCCGAATGGCATATTTTAAGGAGGGGGGGGGGGCGCAAAAAATTCGAAAATTGATTTCTTGTAACCACCCTACTGAAGATTCTATAACAGAATGCTATGGCAGATTTACAGGTTTGGGGGTCGGTCAAAACGTATTTTCGAGGGCTCATTTGTCCATCTCAGCACCATGGAAATCATTTATTATGTGCATTTTTTTAATTCCCTGAAATGTGCATGTGATGCAATGAGCATGGGGCCCACACAGTTGTGACCTGGTAAATTGACTACCAGCAGAATGCAGAAAGATTCTTGCTTAAGAAAGCTTTTTTCAACTTACTAAATCGTTAATTATTTTATCATTTTTCTTTGAAGTACACGTTTTGTTCACATAGCTTTAATGCTACGCTATGCTTTAAAAAAATGAGGGCCCTCAAAATGGGGGAAAGATTAAAATAAATTATTTTTAGCTTTTAGTTTTGCAAGCTTATAAATTTATTATAATGTAAAATCAATAAGAAATGAATGAATCACCTTTATGTTACAAAGTGACAGGGTTGAAATGTCAAAGTTTCTCAATTTCAAATTAGTTTCTAATTAATTTTTTAAGTGTAAATTTCATACTTCACCAAATTGGGAGGCAAAACAATCCCCCATCATTATATGTCATTGGAAATAATTGTTTTCTTTTCTGAAGATGCTTGTTTCATTTCTCCTAATTAATTGAAGGACTTGGAGGATGAAGGTGCTAAGTTACATTTTTTCAAAAAAAGAACATTCTGTACAATGGTAAGCAGTGGATACAGGTAAGAAAATAAAACTGGGTACATGAAACAGTAGATGTCAATAGACAAATTTCATACGCACACTAAAGACAAAACCAGAAAACAAAAAAGCTGCAACAACTGCAACAATAAAACTTTAATTACTCGCAATTTCTGTTTTGTCACTTAACCCCTTCATCTCCCAAGCCCTTCAATTATAACAGGAGATAGAAGTGACTTTTTTACAGAAGACATGAGCTTCGACGCACATGAGGACTACTTCTATGGGCCTTGCCTCCTGACAAGCACAGGACAGATTTATGGCACAGAGGTTGAAATAACCATGGGCAAATGCAAAATATGAATGACGATTTCTTCAATAAAATTTTCATTCTGAGACCGGCACCAGTTTTCAATCAAACTGTCTGAAACTTTCTCCACACTGTAGATGTGTATACTTGGAGACAATATGTGCTACGTTAGCAGCAAGGCCCCATTATAGCCCCGGGAGGGGACGACACAACAAGTGAACTGGAGAACAAGACTATTACAATATTATTTTTTACGACCAGCCCTGTTTTCTGTTCGTACTAATAATAAGCATGATATTATATATCTGGGGGGATCATGGTACTGTAAATAATGCATTCGTGCACTGGTGGATTATTTTTGATGGTTCCAGAGTGATGGTCTATGCTGCAATGTTTATTGAAGCACACTGATTTCCATATCATTTGAAATGGAGCTCTCATGGGTTATATGTGTAGGGATGAGATCATTTCCTTAATTGTAGTCTCTTACTCTGCAAAAAATGAAATGATTTCATGCAAATGAAAGATAGCTTCAGGCTAATTTGTGATAACTTGGTATATGATTTCGTTTTCAGGTTCAGAAACCACACAGTAGAAGCATGAAAAATCTTAAAAAAACAAATACTAACACATATACAGTGTAAAAATTTTATTAAATAAAATTAAATTAAAAAACAAAGAAAAATTTCAAGGCAACAAAGTTTCCAAGAAAGAGAGTATGCACAATATAGTTTGCATCAACCATTCCAGGTGTCGAAAATGTTCTAGAACGGCTTCATAGTTACTATATAGATAATACTACATCATCTTGAAAAAATGCAACATTGGAACTTTTCATAATCACATAATCTTCAGAAAATTGCAGTAAAACCTGAATAACTGATCAGTCTAGATAATTCATTTGATAATTCATTTCATCTTAGAACAGTTCTCACATACAGCAAAATAATACAAAAATAAAAATGTCGATTGCTTACAAATACCAGAGTACAATTTCAAATAGTTTTTCATAAATATACCATTTCATAACCATACATGTTTTTCATAATGTATGTTTTTCATAAACATACCTTTTTACCATGAGATCAGAATAAATTACTTCACTGTTGCATGCTTTGAATTTCAATTACAAGTTTTGTGTCATTATATATATCCTAATCTTCAGAAAATTGCAGTAAAACCTGAATAACCGATCAGTCTAGATAATTCATTTCATCTTGGAACAGTTCTCACATACAGCAAAATAATACAAAAGTAAAAATATAGATTACTTACAAATACCAGAGTACAATTCCAAACAGGTTTTCATAAATATTAGGACATACTTTCCTTTTAACCATAAGATCAGAATAAATTACTTTACTGTTGCATGCTTTGAATTTCAATTACAAGTATTAGGTCATTAAATATATATAAATACAGTGAAACTTCGATAAGTCGAACTTCGATGAGCCGAAAACTGCGATAAGCTGTAGTGAATATGTATTCCCGTCTCGCTGAATGGAGAATTAACGTTATTTATTTTCGATGCGTCAAATTTCTTTAAGCCGAAATATTCAATAAGCCGAATTTTATCCCATGACCCTTATTGAATTTTCCATGCTAAAGTAACTCTTTAAGTCGAAATAGTTTTTTCGTGGACAAATACGTAGTGAGAAAAAAAAAAAAGCTGGCGCCACTGCAAGGCATCAAAAGGCGTCTAGACCAGTGGTTGGAAAAACTACATTTCTTTTGTAGCGAACTACAACTACTTTTTTAAAAATGTAGCGACTACAAACTACTTTTGAATTGTAGTCGCTACTTCGCTACTTTTTAAAAAATAAATAAAAAGCATACACCGTTTGAGTATTGACCGAAAAAATTCGAAATGTGGTTTACATTAATAAATTAACTCAATTAAATGTGGAATAGAGCTAGGAATTGTCTTTGAATTTATTTGTTACTTTTTCTTTTTGTTCCTTTTTTTTTTCTAAAATTTGTCTTTTTTAGATTTTTTTTTTTTTACAATTTTTACGAATATTTGCCACAAGAAAGGATTCAAAAATTGAAAGAATTCAATCTTCAATTTTTTTTTTTTAATTTCTTGCCATTGAATATTTAATATCATGAAAATTATTTGAAGGAATGCCAAATAAACCTATGACATCATACAGATGGAATGTATTTCGTCAAAATGATGTATCTGGGATCAGATCATATTTTTATGGTTCTTATTTCTCATTACGTCCGCTGCTGTACTCGTGCAAGATTTGCACCAGTCAGAGTCAATTAAACCTTGTGTCCTTCCTTCTCTTTTTTTTCATTTATTTATTTATTTTATTACTTTAAGAGTTTCTAGAAATCGCTACAAACTACTACTTTTTTGTATCGCGCTACTCACTACTCTACTTTTTTTAAAAAGTAGTGCGCTACACTACAAACTACTAAAAAATGTAGCTACTACAGTAGTTTCGCTACTTGTAGCGCAATACTTCCGACCACTAGTCTAGACTGAATATCTGGAGCCAAAGCTTTGTCATAACTGTGTAGGAAACCAAAGACAACTTAGTTGAGTCCTAAAATAGGATGAAAAAAAATAGGGAGGGGGGCGTATTTTCAGGAGTATGGAATGATTCCGCTTTTGTCGAAAAAGTAGGGGGGTTGTTGGGGAGGGGGCTGCTCGTTGGAAGGATTACTTTCGTGATTTTACGGTATTCTACAAAGCTGCTGGTCTTTGCACAACTCGCTTTTTCATTTTTGTTGTAATAGAAAGTGACTGTTTTGTAGCGTTGATTCATTTATCGCAGAATATTTTGGACAGAACTTTCAAAATGGCTAAAAGAAAGCTTAAAATTTTAAATTTACAACAAAAAGTTCAATTAATCAAAGATGTCGAGTCTGATGGCGTAGGCAAGAAGAAGGAAATTGCTTTGAAGTTTGGTGTGCCACCAAGTACATTCTCAACCTTTTTACAAAAATCGAAATGTTTACCTGCAAGCCGTTGATGATGAAAAATTTAACGCAAAAAGAAAACGCGTCAAGAACGGAAGATATCCAGAACTTGAGGAGGCCTTAGTGGATACAAAGGATATGAAGTGGATACAAGTAACCAGAGAGCATAATGTACCGTTATCGGGACTAATCATTCTCGCAAAAGCAGAAGTTTTCGCAAAAAATATCGGCATTGCAAAGTTCGAAGCTGGTGAGACAAATTCAAAACTTGGCACAACATTGTTTACCGAACCATTTGTGGCGAAAGCGCAGTAGTGAATGAAAACATTTGCAAAGATTGGAAGTAAAATGTGTTAAATAATATTCTAATTGAGTATAATGAAAATGATATCTTTAATGCAGATGAGACAGGACTTTTCTTCAAATGTTTCCCGGACAAAACTCTTACACTAAAAGGTGATACATGTAAGGGTGGAAAGCGAAGTAAGGAAAGTGTAACTCTCATGGTTGCAAGCAATATGTCAGGAACTGAGAAGCTTCCTTTGCTTGTTATTGGGAAGGCTAAGAAGCCAATATGTTTTAGTGATATAAAATCTTTGCCAGTTGATTACACCAGCAATAGTAAAGCCTGGATGTCCGCAGAGTTGTTCAAATCTTGGCTTAAAAAAATAGATACTAAATTTGCCTCAGCTGGAAGAAAAATTGTGCTGTTAGTTGATAATTGCCCTGCACATCCCAAGACGCTGGCAGAGAACTTAACAGCAATTAAACTGGAGTTTCTTCCTCCGAACACAACTTTTATCATGCAGCCTATGGACCAAGGCCTCATAAAAAATTTAAAGGTTCACTATAGAAAGCGTATTGTATTGAAATTACTACAGTGTATAGATGAAAAAACAGAGCTTTGCAAACTTTGCATTACTCTGCTCGACCGTCTCCGATAGCTGCAGAAAGCATGGAGTGATGTGACTCCGCAGAAAATTGCTAACTGTTTTAAGAAGGTTGGTTTCATAAAAGATGCTTTGTCTTTAGATCCAGATAATGAAAATCAAGAAAACAACAATATGTTGGAGTTAAACTTACAAAATGAGTGGGAGGTTTTACAAAAGAAAATGAACATTCCTTCCAATACAGACTTTATGGATTTTGTAGAAGTCGATGACACGGTACTAGTGAAATTCATTTCATTTCACACTCCAGGGTCCCCCGTACCTGCCACAGCTTCGTGGTTTAACCGGAATAGGGTCCTGAAGAGAGCTCTGTTCTTAATTTTGAACCAGAACCTAGGGTGAGCAAACCCTAGGCCCAGCAGCCCCAGAGGTATCGTTTCACTTGGAGGACTTGACTCCAAGAATGGTGACCACGACATTTTTAACGCCTCCCAGCCACTATTAATCAAGACGGTGGATCTTCGATTGGCTGGGATCGAACCCGGGTCCCTCCGGACACGAGTCCGATGCCTGACAGAGTACCCTACCGATGAAGAAATTTTAGCAAGCGTAAGAGATAATAGCGAACAAGATTCTGGTGAACAAGTTTCCGGTGATAAAGATGTAGAGGAAATTGAGCAAGTTATCAACCCAAGTAGCACACTTTGTTTTTTAAAGGTTGTAAAATGGTTATTAACGTTGTATGGACCGCTTAAAAACGTTTATAAAACGCTTAAAGGTTATTTGTGCTACCTGGGAAATTACCTTCAATCCGAGATGCAAGAGAAGCAGCAGACTTACTGCGTGTTTTTATAGAATCCCGACCTAATGTTCCCGACTATCTTTGATGCTTTAAAAATATCTGAGGACTATTTGTTGAAAGAACAAGTTTTTTCTCAGAAACAATGTTTAATTACAAATCTTTTAAAAAAATAATGCAGATATTCTTGGTGAGTCAAAATTGTTATATTATGCATAAAAATTAGAATTTGTTTTCTAAACTACAAAAACTTTTGAATTTAATTACATTAAACGGCAATTATTCCAATTATACATATAATATCTTTGGTACATTATTATGTCACTTTTTTTATCACATTATAAATTTATTGAACATTAATGGTAGTATTTTTGTTTATTCTATGGTTTTCCTGTCCTTTTCGATAACTCGAATTCTTTTTGCTCTCCCTGCAACTTCGACTTATCGAAGTTTCACTGTATATTGGATCCCTGGTTTTACATTTTCAGTCAAACCAGCATTTAAAAAAAAAATCAAGCGGGGAAACTTAAAATCCGGGGAGGGGTAATACTCTAATCATATTGTTAAAAATTGACATTGGAAATTAAAAAATGCAACATTGGAACTTTTCATAATCACATAATTTTCAGAAAATTGCAGTAAAACCTGAACAACTGATCAGTCTAGATAATTCATTTGATAATTCATTTCATCTTGGAACAGTTCTCACATACAGCAAAATAATACAAAAATAAAAATGTCGATTGCTTACAAATACCAGAGTACAATTTCAAATAGTTTTTCATAAATATTACGACATACTTTCCGTTTTGGTTTCTTTTTTACCATGAGATCAGAATAAATTACTTTACTGTTGCTTGTTTTGAATTTCAATTACAAGTATTATGTCATTATATATATATACCGTAAAGTCGGGTTACTTGGACCCACAAGGGGGGTTACTTGAGCCCACAGTAAAATGACAAAATCTGGTTTTGGTACTAGTGTTAGAGGCTGCAGAGTGCTTCTACCTAGTGGAAAAACGAGGAACTATGTGCAAGTCTTCAACTAGTAAGCACTAAACCCAGATTTTATCATTTTACTGTAATGGGCTCAAGTAACCCCCTAGGGTCCAAGTAACCCGACTTTACGGTAGATATATATATATATATATATATATATATATATATATATATATAGGAACCCTGGTTTTACATTTCCAGTCAAACCAGCATTAAAAAAAAATCAAGTGCGAAACTCAAAATCCGGGGAGAGGTTAATACTCTGATCATATTGTTAAAAATTGACTTAAACTAGAATGAAAAATGTGCATTGTGCAACCATTATACTTGTTTTTTGATTTTGGATACAATTTCATACACCTATAACACTCTATACTAAACAATTCTTTAAATTTGTTTCTATGTTTCAAATTTACAAAAAAAAAAGGGGGGGGGGAGTTTTAGAGCTTTTACACTGTGAATCGCTTGATCAGCTGTGGGGATACCCTCTATTATTTCGTCTTTGTCATTTCATAACTATCATCAGAAGTGTGTTTTAAATCAGTTACAGACAGAATTCAAATATGTGATGACAGATAATGAAAGCGACATTTGATTTCTGGGAGAAGATTGAGAGGAATCAGAAGCTTTGGTCTTTAATTGCTGCAAAGGAAGATATGTGGACGATCAGAGGAAACCCCTCTTAATTAGGACTGTAAGACAGAACACCAGAACTGCTTAAAACAGCTATGACACTAATTAGAATCTTTCAGGGACTAGCAGAAAATGATAGTCGGAAGCGGGATAACGAAACGGACACTGGTAAAATCATGATACTACTGCGCATGATTTTTTATATGTATACATTATATTATATATATATATATATATATATATATATATATATATATATAATATATATATATATATATATATATATATATATATATATTAACAATCAGTTTGAGGCAGTGGAGCATGATCAGATACTTTATTCCCCGGCTTTGATACTATTTTAATTCAAGTTTTTATACTGCCTCTTTTCTCGAATGCATTCTTTTAGTAACACATTTTTATTGTACTTTTGCCCCCCCCCCCCTTCTGCTGAAATATCTCACAGAAACCATAGAGGAGATGAGAAGAAAAAAGAATCAAGCTCTGTTTGAACTCTTTAAAAAAATATGAAAAAGAAAAAAAATATTTTAAAATTTAATTGATATACACCCCTATTATACACATTTATGAAACAAAAGCAACTGTTTTACAGCACTTAAAACATCTCTTGCTTTAAGATTCATAGACAAACGCTGATTTGAGGAATGATTTTTATCTGTAACAGCACCTGATATCTGGAAATGTAGAGTTCCAGTCTTGATCAATGACAGATACCAGGATTTAAGGCTGAATTTTCACCAAAGCTCTCCCTCTTTTTCCTTGGAAGGAACTTCAATCACCCGAGGTTTGTCAATGATTCTAGCCGTACGATTTCCTTTCTCTACAATGCCTATTATCCAAGACTGAAAACCTTCTTGCTTTTCAATATCTTTACAATATGCAGCAGCTTGTTCCCGTGGAAGGCATATAAGAAGACCCCCTGAAAAAAAAAATCAATAAAACCAATGACTAAGTCTAAAGATATGCTCAGCATTGATGTACAGCAGTGGTTCTCAACCTTTTTACGGCTAACGCCCCCTTTACCAGTGAATTTTTTTCAAACGCCCCCCTTTATGTTAAATATTACAGGATGTGCAACAAGATGCTTAAAGTTTAAAAGAATTTCCTTCCGGAATTTTACAAAACTGTTAAACAAGATATATTTTTCCTCATTAGTCATTATTAGAATTAAAATGACGAATGCAGAGATAAAAAGCAAATCTAGGATTAAAAATATTTTATTTTTAAAAGAATAACAACAAAATAAAATAAAATAAAATGGAAATGAACAAGCAAAAAAAAAAAAAATTACTCGAAAAATGAAGGAAACAATCAAATGCAATAAAAATAAACAAGCAAAGCATTCTTTTTTCTCATTCAAAATATGAAAAGAACATTCAGAAATCAAATATATGCTAGTGAGATATTTGTTCTTGGTGGTTTAAAGCCAGTTTTCTCACTGTCGGTTTAATATTTTTTGTAAGTGGAGGCGCAAGTCTCCTCTTGGGACGATTTGGAGTCGATTTCTCTATTTTGTAACTAGGTCGATGACAACAAAGAATCCTCATTCGACGAGGTAGTAAGAGGGGAAGACGACTTAGAAATTTTTGACGATAGCTCACAGTCCAGGATAAAGGCTACTAATGTCTCCTTGCAGGCAAAATTCTGTAAGATTGTTAACATTCTGGAAACCAGCTTTTCAAGTTTCAGTGGTTGAAAAATCTACCAATTCTTACTGATACTGAACATCTGCTGTCTCAATATTTTCAAAAGGGTTCATGGCCCATTGAGGAACGCTCAAAGACAAAAATATCCTCAAAATGCTCATAGAAGTCTTTGTGCAAAAACGTGATTATCATCGAAGGAGAGTTCACTAAAAATAAACCATGAAAGTAAATTAATGAAGTGAGCAAAAGCCAAAAATACTAAGGTCAAACAAAACAGTCAAACTAAGCGGGCACTCTTAGCATCGCAAATACGATTGCCGGGTAAAAATTTAGGAAAATAACCAAAATAAGAAAAATAGCCAAATTGCACGGATGCCACGGCCCATCGAGACATTTGGGATATCTTTAGGGTAAACTTACTTTCTCATAAGTACTAAGCTAACTTATGAGAAAATGTGAAAGAAAATTAAGTAAGTAAAAAAAAAATCGATGACGTTTTAATGTTCTGCCTAAAACGCTATTTGTGGGAGGCACTAGAATGCAATTGGGAATCTGTTTCGCAGTATTTTGAGTCCCCCCATTAAATTTTGGCAATAGACATTGAAATCTAGTATCCTAAACGGGAAATTGGTTCAGTCTGAAAACTAGTTTAACTTAGCAACAATCAAAACAGGCGACAGAAACTTGAGAACTTAATTTGACCATTTTCACCTGCAAATGCAGGACAGTATGATAATTACTAAACACAATTCGTTATTAAATTTTTTTGCAGATATTAGAAATTACATTGTTATGGTAAAAAAAAAATCGATCAACAGTTTGGCTAAAAAATAGCCAAACGATGGTGTCGCTAATGCTTTTGAATTTTTTTAGCTATGTGTGATCAAAATTAGTCAAATTGGCTTATATTACCGTATTTTCGGGGAGATAAGCCGCACCACCGTATAAGCCGCACTTCGCAAAATTCGGGAGAAAAAAAAAGTGTTTCATCAGATACGCCGCGCGGCGTATAAGCCGCATAAAACACAGTTAAAAATTTAATCTGCAAAAACGTACGCTGCAGTATACTCCTATTGACATCGTTCAAAAACAAAGACAATAATTAAAACGTTGCGACATTTTGGCGATAATTGCAACTTATAGTAACCCTGGCCTCTTGCTGCTTAGTTTCTACGGCAACCTTATTCTCATTCCTTCAGCAATGGGCAGCTGCGCAAGCGATTTTTTTTTTCGTTTGGATTCCTCCTGGTTAGTTTTTTTTTTTTTTTTTCTTAATTTATTCCTGTTCCTTATCACAGGCGATTTTGATTTTTTATTTGCTTTTCGTTTGGATTCGTTTATTAGATATGTTGGTTATTGTTGATGTTTTTTTTTCTTAATTTATTCCTGTTCGTATCGGATCCGATCCCAGAAAAATAAATAACATCTGAATAAGCAGAAATCTGTCACCCTTTTCAAAATAGAACTGTGCAAGGGCGTTGCAATAGAAGCTTTCGATGTTTAACTCTAATTTGCTTTGTTTTAGGTAATGAATAAACATAATATGTACTTCAAAAAAACAAAAAAGTAAAACAAAAAAAAAACTTTTACATCGTATAAGCCGCCATGGCGTATAAGCCGCAGGAGTTAAAATGCAGCTTTTAAACACGTATAAGCCGCGGCTTATCTACCCGAAAATACGGTAAGTAAAAAAATGCAACCCTGATTGCTACTGTGATTTATTGTAACAGTTCTTCATTTGGTAAAGCTGGACCGCGGAGAGATGGTGGGTGATCTTGAAGTGGAAACGAACCGCTTTATTTTGTAATAGGTAGCATCAGACAAATCCCGCAGGAAATAAAAATTGTTTTGTACGAGTAAGTAGAAAATTACTTTTGACGCTGATTCTCCCTATTTCAAAATGAAACAGGGTCGTTTCCACTTCAAGGTCTTTCGCCATCTCTCCGTCGCCAAGCTATAACATTCTCTCTCAAGATTGTCGGACGCAAAAGGTCACTAAAACCGATAACCTCCGAAAAACTTAAGGAAATAAGTTTAAAGATTCCAAAGAGCATAAGTTGTTTTAGCGTCGGCACAAATAATTCAAGTTGAACTCTTGATTTAATGCAAAATTCAATTTTGATTTTTTAAATTAAAATTAATTCAAATACATTTATTGTCCTCTGACCCCCAAATTTTCCCACCACTCCCTATCGCCCAAAATATGCTCACCGCCCCCCTACTGCCCAAAACATCTTCACCGCCCCTCAGCATCTTCCCACCGCCCACAGGGGGGCGGTACCGCCCTCGTTGAGAACCACTGAAGTACAGTATATATAAAATTGTTTTTTCGGATATCTGTAGTTCAGAAAATCTAGAATTCAGACATTGTTTCACAATTCCAAAAAAAAATTTTTTTCAATTATTTTCTCCGTCGATTGATGGCGCTCCAAATTAATTCCAAGAATTGTATTTGAATCGTTTGAAAACTATGATTGGTCAGTTAGAACCAATCGTATTTGGCAACACTTTTCGTTTTAAAAATGTAAAAATTCTGGTTGCTTCAACCATTTTGTTTCCTTCCAACTAACTAACCCTTGGGAAGCATTTACGATTGATAGTGGAAATCAAAATGTGCTTCTTTTCTCTACATAATGACAAAGGTGGCGAAAACATCTTAAAAATAATTCCTTATTTATAAAGTTTAATAAAGCATTAAAGAAATGATGGCATACACCCCCCCCCCTAAAGAAAAAAACCCTGTAGAAATAATATATGATGATACTGCTATTTATTAGATTAAAATAAAAGTTTTCTTCTTTGGTTTTAATGCAACAATTGGTTTAGAGCCTTGAGATGAGTTTTGATTTTATATTTATGGAAATTTAGATCAGAACTCAGCTATAGGAGAATGCGTAAATCCAAAACAACATTTTTTTAGGGGAACAAGTCACAAGATTCTCTTTATTAGCACACTGCTTTGACCAACTCAGCTAAGGGGCTGCATCGTAGAAGCTATACATAAACACAATGCTTAATAAAGCGACAAAATAAGTTGAAATCAATGCCCTTATTTTGGTGAAATACTTTTAAAAATTTATACTGATTTATTGATATGAAAAAAATTTCTTGTCCGATTTTAACAACAAAACTTTCGTTCAATATTGATCAATGGGTTTAAATTGCATATGAATCAAAACTTTATTGATCAGAATTCTGCTGAAGAATTTTCAGGTCCTTGGGGACAGGGCTTTTCTTATGGCGCCATTGCATGGGGATTTGAGGTCACTATCTTCTTATCACGACTGTCTAACCAACTAAATAATCTTTAATTCCATTCATAAATTTTGCTAAAATATTTAGGTTTTAGTTATTAAATCAAATGTTATTTTAAATACATTTCTATGTCTATCAATCTGTGTGCCTTGTTTTTATATCTGCTATTTGAACAGGAAAATTTAAACCATTTAACTATTTGATATTACTCTTTGATTTCAATTTAGCCAGCATAATCAAAGTTTGCAGTAATGGATGTTATGTTGGGCTTGATCCACTAGAGTGTAAGTAAAAAAGTAGCTTTTCACAAGGAAAAAAAGGTGCTTCATAAAAGACATTGAAATACCTGAAGTTTCGACAGAATGCCCCTGTAGAAGCTGGAACATATTACCACAAGCCTTTGCAACAGCAGCCATTTTTGCAATTACAGGAAGATTGTGTATTGTGAAAGAAACTTCATTTTTCTGAACTTTAGCAAGAGTCTGTGCATGTCCAAGCAACCCAAAACCAGTTATATCTGTTGCTCCATGGGCATTGTATTTGTGCATAAGACGAGAAGCTAAGAAAAGAGTAAGAGCTTTTGAGAACAAGATAACAACTGGATAAGATAAATAATATGCTCTAATAGTTCAATAAATTGTATAATTTTGTGCTCTGATATTGGAATTAAAATACTTTTTTAAACAATGAAAAAAAGTTTCAGGTGCATCAAAATATGAAAAGTAAATGATTTCCCAAAACAAAACAATGGTAAAAGATTGAGTCTTAAAAAAAACAAGGATGGAAAGCAAAACTTCAAAAAGCTTTCCATGTTATAGTAATGTACAAAGAAGAAATAATAATCTTTAATAAATAAATACTATTAAGTGAAAAGTTTGCAAATCAAATTGCCACTTTAGACTAAGCTAGTGTCTACAGGGTTCATTTTCCTCTCAACCGTAAATTTTTTTAGGCAGTTTTCTGCCTAAAAAAAAAAAATTACGAGTTCTACCGTACCAAGTGCGGTTGCTCGCTGGTATTCTAATTTCATATTAGCTACAAGTTTTTTTGGCTCTCTTTGCTATATAAGAGGATTTTTGCCCCCCAACTCGACTACTTTCATATTCCATGCTGATGAGAGCAGAATAAGCTCGAAACAGCTGTCCATGGATCGAAATAGCCGAGTTGGTGGTGTATTGCATGTTTCTGCCCAAGCCCTTGCTTAGGGACTGTTACTCACTGCTTTATTTTTAACACATTTCTAAGAGTCATAAGAAAATAAAAACAGAAAAAAAAAACCACAGAAGTAGTACTTTGAATGCACTTGTATAAGTAAAAGCACCTGTGTGATTAAGAGACATCCAATGTTTAACAGGGGCAAAATTATGCAGTGAAGATTTTTTTTTTCTTAATTGGGAAGATACGTCATTTGTGTTTCATTTTTCATAATGCTTTTTAAGCATTTATTGTAACAAAAAGGCAATAAAATATAAAATCACATTTCATTCATTATATAGATTTCACAAAAAAAGTATTTGGGGAGAAACCAGATACTTAAACTTTGAGGCTTAGTTTGGGTGGGGGGTGGGGGGGGGGGGCTCGGGGGGGTGTCACCCCTCTGAAGAAACCTTTGCTGCGACACATATTTCCAATTCTAATATGGCATTTTGTGACATATCAGGGAGGTTAATACCCGAAAACCCCACACATAACATCATTTTTGACTGCACTACTCTCTAAGCTTTACAATATTTGAAGTCTGCGTATCACTTATTACAGTCAAACCTGTCTATCTCGAATTTTATGGGACAGAAGAAAAATTCGAGACAGAGGTTTTAAGATACAGAGGTTGTGATAAAATTTACAAAAATAAGAAATTGGAAGATAGTCAAATTCTTAATAGATTGTTTTGCAATGATATTGTTGAATATTTTACTGTACGACATGTTGTGAGTCCACGTTTTACTAATTGTGATGGCTATATAGGTAGCAAATTAATGCATACCTTTAAGTACGAACAGTCTTTGAATGTGCAGAAGAGGATTTTTGTCTCCAAGTTATACCATTGATAAAGGTGGATGGAGATGAAATTCAAAAATGAGAGTCGTCCAAAATCGAGATATAGAGGTTTTCAGGAAAAATCATTCGAGATAAACATGAGAAAAACATTAAATTTGTGCTGTGAAAGCAAGGAAATTGAAAATTTTCGACACAGAGAGGTTTTCGAGATAAGCAGGTTTGAGATAAACAGGTTCAACTGTACTATGTTAAGAATGCAAATCATTTTGTCATGTCATATCCATGCATTCATTGTTCTGCCACCAAGATATTGTCGTCAAGTAAATTTGGAAATGAATAAGAAAACAATAGTTTATGGAAGTCATATGTAATAAATTACAAAAAATATGCAAATGTTACTAAAGTGATAAATACAGAGCATGCTAACTTGAGCTTGCTTTTACTGCATAAATTAATATGGTATACACTGAAGTGACAAAAGTCATGGGATACCTCTTAATATCGTGTCGGCCCTCCTTTTGCCCGGCGAAGTGCAACAACTCGACGTGGCATGGACTCAACAAGTCGTTGGAAGTCTTCTGCAGGAATATTGAGCCATGCTGTCTCGATAGACGTCCATAATTGTGAAAGCGTTGATGGGGCAGGATTTTGGGCACGAACAGACCTCTCGATGGTGTCCCATAAATGCTCAATGGGATTCATGTCGGGCGATCTAGGTGGCCAAATCATTCGTTGGAATTGTCCAGAATTTTCTTCAAACCAATTGCGAACAGTTGTGGCCCGGTGACATGGCGCATTGTCATCCATAAAAATCCCATCGTTGTTTGGGTACATGAAGTCCATGAATGGCTGCAAGTGATCTCCAAGTAGCTGCACATAAGAATTTCCAGTCAATGTTCGGTCCAGTCGCACTAGAGGACCAAGTCCATGCCATGAAAAAACAGCCCACACCATTACGGAGCCACCACCAGCTTGAACAGTGCCTTGCTGACAGTTTGGGTCCATGGCTTCGTGGGGTCTGCGCCACACTCGAACCCTACCATCGGCTCTTACCAGCTGAAATCGTGACTCATCGGACCAGGCCACGGTTTTCCATTCATCTAGGGACCAACCGATATGCTCACGTGCCCACGAGAGTCGCTGCAAGCGATGTCGTTCTGTCAGTAAAGGCACTCGAGTCGGTCTTCTGCTGGAATAGCCCAAGAAATCCAAATTTCTCCGCACAGTTCTAGCAGACACGTCCATTGTACGTCCCACATTGATTTCTACGGTGATTTGACGCAGTGTTGCTTGTCTGTTAGAATTTACGACTCTTTGCAGACGTCGCCGGTCTCGATCTTTAAGTGCAGGCGGTCGACCACTGCGCTGTCCATGGTGGGATGTTATGCCTGAAATTTCATACTCTCGGCACACTCTTGACACAGTGGATCTGGGAATGTTGAATTCTCTAACGATTTCCGAAATGGCATGACCCATGCGTCTAGCTCCAACTAACATTCCGCGTTCAAAGTCTGTTAATTCACGTCGTGCGGTCATCATCACGTTAAAACCTCTTCACATGAATAACTTGAACAGAAATGAAAGCTCTGTAAAAGCACTGCGCATTTATACCTGTTCTATGCGATGCTACTGCCATCTGAAAATTTGCATATTGCTATCCCATGACTTTTGTCACTTCAGTGTATAAATGTTCAATATTTAATTCATATAGCCAAATTTTAAATTGAAAATACTCATAATTAGAGATACATATACTACAAAATTAATTATACAGTCCAGCCTGCTCATTAGAATATCGGGTAAAAAATATCTCGCATAATATAATACATTTTCAATGTACCAAACTGTTGTACAGTACTATTTTGATCCCGGACAATGGAATGTCCCGCTTATTAGAACTTTTTTTTTTTTTGTGGCAAAATGGCTGTTCCATTAAGTGTGCTCGACTATTTTAGAAACAAAGGCGTGTATCAAAAATTCAAGTTTGAATTTAAATTGAGAAAAACTGCAATTTTCAGCGCTGATTTATTCATGTAAAATTACCCGAAGATTTTAAAAGAAAATCAGGGGTTGAGGGCTGAACCCTGTAATAATTTGACACACTTAATGAGCACAAAATTTTGTTTGAAACTTGACAATTTTATGATTTTAATAATAAAAAAAAATAAAAAAATTTCTTCGTTCGTCTTTTAAAAAAGTGTAATAAACATCAACCACCCTGCAGTTGGGCAGTCCCAGGAATATATGTTAAATGAACGAGATAGCTCGTCATAAACTGCAAGGTGTTTAAAAGGAAAAAAAAATCCAGAGAATTTTTAAAAAAGGGCATTTTCAAAATGAAGGCATCAAAAGTATCAAAATGGACAATAAAGACATTTATTTAAATGAAGTTATTTCAATAGCACTTTAATGGTCTATGATAAACATCATTAACAACTACTGACAAAAATAAAGCAAATATTGAACTACATAAGTGCTTTAGCACTTAATTTTTTTATATTTGACAAGCATTAGGAGAATGGAATTTTCTTTGGAAGATTATTTTATGATCTAAATAAAAATTATTTTTGTTTGACTTTTAACAAAGTGTTATACTATAAAATACGATTTTCATATTGGATACAAAAATATTGCATTTTTCAAAATAAAGCTACCAAAAGTAGAAAAATGGCATATAATTTTATGAAATAAAAAAATATGAGAGTTTGAATTTGACAGATATACACAAAGGATAATGTTAATTTATGTATCCTAGGATCCCAACTGAATTTCACCCTCAAAATACTGTAGAGTTTAGACTAGTTCTGATTAAGTACATAGTTATTTGAATATCCCATATTAGGAGTTAAAAAGGGTCTTACACAGCACATATAAATCTAAGTTGTGCTAACTGTAACATTTTGTGATTGATCAGCTTTCAATAAGTAGCAGTCTATAAACATGGCAAAATGCACTTCTAAGTTGGGAATTCACAAAGGTTCGAGTTAAAGCTAATTCAATATCTATAACCATGTATCAATTTATTATTTGGGTATTTTCCAATGAGAGTTACTCTCTTTTCATGAGCGTTACCATTAAACTTATGAACAGATTTAACATTCATTAAATTTCCTAAGAATTCTTTACGGGAATAATTTTTCTGCCTTTTTAAAAATTTGTTTGGATAATTCTTCAAGAAAAATCCACTACTATCTAGTTGCATTGTTTTAAAAAATTAGGCACAGCTAATGAGTAACACTCATGAGCAATAATAGAAATATTCATAGTATTGAATTGCACAGTCCAAGATACAACAATTAAAGAATAAAATTATGCAATTAAAGAATTGTACATTCTAAGAAAAAAAATAGGGATTCTTTACAACTATTGCTAACTGCAATAAACAAAAATTTTGTAGAAATATATTGATTAATTCCCTGGGGTAGCACTTATGAGCTACATTTAAGAAAACAAACTGCATTTAAAATTAAAAATGTTCGATAAGCAGTAAGTCTGTTAAAATAATACATATTATTTCTCTCTTTAATGCATCGTGAATAAAAATGTTGGTTGAAAGCATGCAAAAATACTCATTAGTTGTACATTCTATCCAGAAATTTCTATTACTTGAGAAACAAAGTAATAGAAAAAAGCTTTTTCTACAACCAGAAAAAAATGCACTGGGTACAATGGGTAAAATGTTAAATGATGTACTACTATGCATTTAAATAGTGCCAAAAACAGTATTATTGATATAAAAACGAACAGAAAAGGTCTGCGTGCAGTTCTTCCTATCGCAAGTGACACAGCTCTGGTTATGTCATCCATGTGCTCAGGAGTGGTGGAGCAGATGCCACGGTGTAGCAGCGCTTGTTTGGCATTTATTTTAAATAGAAGACACCATGCGAAATGATGCCGGAATCGACTCAAAAAAGCATTATTTTGGACAACTGATAAAAGGACATTTCATCCACAAGGAACAAAAAAAAAAAAAAATCTTTAAAAATACTTAGTTTTTTGTATAATTCAACAAATGCGTAGATTTTGCTTTTCCACGTGTAGTGCATAGTAAACTAGATAAATGCATAGTAGTCGGCAGCCGTGGATTACCATGATGATGAAAATAAGTCTAGCTTGCTGTTTTTGTTAATTTAGAAAGGCCAATTTTCGTTGTCATGTATAGCACTCTGCAGCGTGGGGAGCACATGAGATTTGAGGGTGCACAACCCAGGAAAATAGCACAATAAGTAACACAGAAATTTTTTTTCATAGTTTCATTGGGGGTTGGAGGGCATACTTACACCTTGCGGTGGAAGTGCACCTAAGTCTATGAACGCTACTGTTGCCATGATTACAAATTGCATGCGTTTTGCATTCACTCAAGGCAAAACTGAAGTAGATTAAACATTGTTTTTGTGTAACATCACGTTCCCCCCCCCCATCCTAAAAATCTATGGATGAACTTAAATACCAAAACTTCATTTAAATACACAACTTCTAGATTGCTAATTCCCATCATTTACGATTGATAAGAAATAAAAGTACCACAACATTGTACATTGCAAATATTGTCTGTGATAAAATTTAAAAAATAACTTACACATATTAGGGTGGGTTGATTTTAACCTTTTATTTTTACATCGAAAACGCCTGCATGGGAAAATTTGTGTACTGGTATCAAATGTTTGCAGAAAAAATTGCATTGAAATCAAAATATATTTACATCTTCCGCAACGCCCTTGAAGGTTTGCTAAATATATAAAAAATAATAAGTAATTTTTTTAAATTTTTTATGTAAGCTTTTTTTAAAATCGCTTTTAGTGAAAATGGTAGGTAGCCCAGCAAGACTTATAGCTCATGGGAAAATATTTAAACCTTCCTCCAGGCCACTGAAGTTTCGCCACATACGTAAAAAATCAAATAATTTTTTTTGAAGAGAGCAATGTATTAATTTTGTTAATCCCCAATAGCTTCACCCCTTCGGCCCTGGCGTTCTATTATTAGAACAAATCTTCATAATGCTCAACATTCTTCCTTTTTAAGAATTTTAACTTCAAAATCCAGTGGCTTACTCATAATACATGTAAGAATTCATGTATGGTACCATTTTTGCTCAGTAAATGGCAGCATGTGTTCTGCAGAGAAGATAATGGCGGTTTCTCACCACTTGCAGCAAAAAGGTAAATGCAGCTTTTATTACTTCTCAAAATGCTATTATATGTTATTCCCTGCACCTAATGAAAATTCCACAGCACCAAATAGACTCTTTATGACCAATTCAGTACTTTTAATGAAAAAAATAACTGTAAATTTAGTTGTGAATACGATATTTATATATGTTCTACTAATAGGACATCAGGCCTTGGAGCACACATGGCCCATTCTTCTTCATGTTCTATTAATAGTACATCAGGTGCTTAGTAGTGCTAAAATCATGTTTTGTTTTAAAACAAAACAATACTTTCTGTTAAATTATTGCCTCAGGACTATAGTTTTTATATTTTAAGGAATTTATTGAAAAATTAGATGCATATTATTTTCTGTTTATATCAAATTACGCACACTGAAATGCATTTTTATTTCCTTAGCCAATATGCGAAGTAAAAAGTTGTCCTTGAAGGAAACCATGCAGTGCCTAAATAAGCTGGATGATTCTAATTTAGAAGATGTAGACTTAGATGGGTCTGATGATGAATGGTAGCCATCAAATTATGATTTGCCGCACTTGATACCTGATGAAGAGAAAGATTCCACTATTTCAGTGTGGCTATAAGAAACGTTGGCGTCTGCAAAACAAGCAACAGCCGATACTAAAAAGCTATCAGGAAATATTCCTGTTGTACCACCATTGAAGATAAAATTAAACCCAACTGTTAGACCATGTGGAGATGTGAGGTATGTTTTAATAAAGCACATGATTGAGAGAAGCTCGAAACAACAGAGGTGCAAATTAGAAGGTTGCACCTATAAAACAACTCCTTTTGTGAAAAATGTGAAGTGTATGTTCATGCGCAAAGGAATTGTTTCAAAAATTTCACACCAAATAAGTGTAAATATACTTGGAAATAAATGTTCTCTTTTTAATTCTTTCCGTAATTGGTAGAATCTCATAATATTACATATTTAACATATTTACATGCATTATAGCATATATAACCACTCATTAATTTTTTATCTACCCAATTAAAAATTCAGGGCCGAAGGGGTTAAATCAATTGCACAGAAAAACTTCATAAAAAAATATTTTGATACCATATGATATTTAAGCTTTTCACTAAGTCAGAGAAAATCATACCATTTGAACTATTTCAATATGTTAATTCTTTAAAGCAGAATTTTTATTCAACATTTTTATAATAAAATTAATTTAAACCTTTTTTTTTTCTTCATGTAATATCACTACATCTTGTACCAATACGTAGACAAAGCTTTCCATTTGTTTTTGTAAGCCTCCTGTCATGAGAGACAGAGCTTTTCCAGTGATATGGCGGACAATGTTTTTAGCCAATTTTCAGAACATATCACTCCACATAGCTAATGCAAATATTTTTGCTGAATAAAATGTGCATCTACATTTACTACAGGCAGATCAACAGCGACTTATCTAAGGCCCCGTTTATGCAGCAGGATTCAACCCGGCTTTCCCCACCGAGGCCGTGTTTATGCACCGACCCGGGGTGAAACCGGTTTCAAATGGGGTAGAAATTTCTCTCCTTCATCAATGAGGTATTGAAGGTGGATTCTTCTGCATTGACTGTACGGTTGTTTATTTTACTTAGCCAAAGTATCGTTAGTGCGCAAGGAAAAACTAACAAAAAGAAGAAAACTGAAGATCTCTGAAATCATTTTTAACAAATACGGAAATAATATTCGATCAACTGATACTTTTGTTCAAATAGAGATTAGCAATACTGAAAAATAAATTATATTATCCTCAAATTCCTAAATTTAGAGCTTTTTTCCTAAATATCCTTAAGTTTACATAATTTTTCGACAGATTTTTGCTGAAAAAAAGGAAGTTACTATTCGATAAATTAAACTTTGTTCTACTAAGTCTTAATCACTATTTCTTATATTTTCTATTTAAGTGGCTTCAAAATTGTTTGTGGTAAAAATCACTTTTTCAGTCAAGAATTGCGAGTAGTACGCAGACTTCGTAGTGGCTTTGAAAACAAAAATTTGACTATATTACAAAAAATCCAGGTCACTTTTGATATTGAGCAAAAATTTAGTAATGCACATGTGTACCTATATACAAGTATAATATTGAACTGTACATTATTTTCTTATTGCCAATGTCACGTTATCACTTGTTGTAATCCTAGTTTATGGGTGATGTGTTTTTCCCCCTCGACAGCTAGAGTTTAAAACTATTCATTAGGTTAATATATTCGTTAAGCATTGCTTCTTTTTCTGAATAAAAATGTATTTTAATAAAAAAAAAACTAAATAAAATATTAACACTCAGGCGATTAATGCGCTGAAATGCATTCAGCATAGTTATTTCTTCTAAGCAAAAGCAATCTTAGAACAAAAATAAAATCGCAGCCTCCTAATTGGCCCCTAAGTTAATCGTCTTAGTGCCCATTCACCGATTAATGAGTGCATTTTTAATTTAAACTTTTAAAAATTATGAGTTTAGAGAAAGAGTTAGGAAAAAAGGCTATCTTATTTATTCCTAAGGACAAACTGAAAACATGTTTAGAAGCCCAAAAATTTATAAGTCTGCAAAAATAAAGCAATTGCATAATCAGGAAGATCCGAACCTAAAAGAGAGCTATCAGAAAACTAAAAAATTAGGACAAATCAGGACAAAATATTTTTATCAGGAATATCTGGACAATTAGGAAGTCTGAGCATGTTGGTATGATGTCAATCTAATGGATTTGTCAACACAATCTTAGCAAACAAAATGGAGAATTTCAGATCGGAAAATTCAAATTTTAGTTACTACTTTACAGAAAATTTTATCCGGAAACCAAAAAACAGGCAATTTTGTTTCACAATTTTAGCGCCATTTTATAAAACCAATTTCTGAAAGGGAGATTTCTTTTTCTAATATAAACGCTTTTTTTATAAAAGCCATATCGCGCAGGATTCAAAAAATTTAGTACAGAAACAAGAAATAAAATAAAAGGGTCAACTTGCAACAATTATTAAAGGTCATCTTGTAAAATTAATGGGTCAACGGGCCAAAACTACCAAAACATTTCCCGATCGAAAACATGTCAAGTGCATTCATAAACTTTTTTCAAATTTCATTCCAACTGAAAACTGAGGAAATAAATACGGATGCATTCTATTGCATTAAAAAAAAAATGTGTGGCAAAATTTGCCTATTAGAACGAAAACCCTGTTTTTTTTTTTTTTTTAAATACCATCTCTTCCCCTATTTCCCTATTTATTACAGACTGTTCAACATATTTTTTACGAATAGAAATTGTTTTTCGCAGTATTGTCAAGAAGTGCTTTTGTTACTACACATTTCATTTTAAAAGTTTGAGATTAATGAGTTTTTTTTTCCCAAGAATTGGAAAGTATTCCCGAGAATAATGATGTTTGCCCACTTAAAATAAGTTACAAAATATACTGGAAAGTGCATAAGTATGTATGTAAACGGGGCCTATGTTTTGAAATCAGTAAATTTGTGTAATATTGTGAATTATGAAAGAAAGGCATAACGTCCAAGCTAATTTCAAATCAACAATTTGAGGAATAAAAACGAAAAACAACTTTCGCGACTTCCACGAAACCAGAACCTTTCCGCAAGGGATTCTGGGAAAAAGGTAGAGAAATCGCCTTTTGTCAAAAACAGGTCTTGTTGAAAACCCGGCTTCAATGCTGCATTTCTCCTCCTTCTGCTTCACGCCGGGTTAAAGCCGGAGCGTGCATAAACGGGGCCTAAACTTCAGAAATATCAGGAAAAAATATTTTTATCAGAAATATGACTTACAAAGTAAACTTTCTACTACTCAAACTTACCGATCCTATTAAGTCTGGCCATACTATCAATTGCTCTCTGATATGCTTTTTGTACGTCTTCTTCACTAACTACAAGTTTGATCCGGTTCCACCTTTCCGGTTGATCTAGCCACTGATGAGCACTAACTGCAACTTGAGTTCCAAGAGGTTTAGTTAGCACCAAGACATCACCAACAACTGCATTATCTGGTCTAAAAATAAAAATATATAAAAACATAAATACCAGCATTTTAAATGACAACCAGCATCTGGCTAAGATTTCACGGATTTGCTAGTCATCAATCGCGTCACTACAGGGTGGGGGTCTACCCCAGGTGTCACTCGTATAGGGAGTGACACCCCCAGAGCGGACTAAAAAAATGGAAAAAAACAAAGAAAAAATAAATAAAAGGAGGAAGAAAAACCCTATTTTTAAGGGGGGGAAGGAGGGATTTTTAGCCGGGTGACACCCCTGTAAAGTGTGACACCAAAATGGTTTCAAGTGTTTATGAACGATTCTTCAATTCTGAATGTTTTATTCAACATGTACAGTAGGGTGAGTCGAAAAAATCGATTTTTTTATTTCGGAATCGCATTACCTCTCAAAAGTTGTGGTTTAGTATCCACAACTTGGGAAAAATAAGAAAAAAATTCTAAGTTGACGTCTTCGGTTCGCGCATGAGGCTCAAAGTTGGGAAAAATGTTAAAAATGGAAATTTTCAAAAGGGAAAAAGAAAAAAAAAAATTCTAACTTTTTATAATGCAACTGCCATAAGCTGTAAATATTTTGTGCATTTTTAATCTAAAAAAATATTTTATAGCTTTTACATACGATCATTAGTTTGCACATCAGCCTTAAATCGGGCTAAAATCGCCTACAATGTCAAATTTCGAAAATATCGATTTTTTTTATTTCGAAATCGCATTACCTCTCAAAAGTTGTGGTTTGGTATCCAAAATTTGGGAAAAATAAATAAAAAATCTAAGTTGACTACTTCGGTTCGCGCATGAGGCTCAAAGTTGGAAAATATATGCTAAAAATGGACATTTTCAAAAAATAATTTGAAAAAATCATTGCTCATAGAAGAAATGTACTGCAAAGCTTCTATACCAACGGTCAGTCATGTACGTATTGTAAAATTGATAAAGGATTACCATAATACTACACTTTGAGAGTCATTTAGTCGTGATAAAGATAAATTGAACTTCAAGACAAAACTCAATCATTTTGTTAATTAAGCGAAGTCTAAACTTTTTGATGTTGCTTCTTTCAAGTGTGCAATGAATTTTTCGTGTTCTTGTGCTAAAAAGCCAATCTCTTGTAGATGTACACTGTACATCTGTACATTGGTATTACCACTGTATATTGGTATAGAAGCTTTGCAGTAAATTTCTTCTATTTGAGTAGCTATGCAATCTGAAATCCTTGAAAAAGGTTCGCCTTTTACAGATTGCGATTTTTCTTCAAAACAATTAAACAACACATCTGCACATGTGGGTAAAACACTTTGACTTAACCCTTTCGGTGCACCAAAAAACGGACAAATAATTAAACGTTTAGAAGTTTTCCGGGGTTCCATAATTTAGTAGTCGGAGAACGGAGAACAGTATAACAAAACTTGAGCAGAAAATATGCTATAAAGTTACAAAAAAAAACTCACCCAAAGCTAACACGCTGTACTTTTTGATCCACTTTCAGTTGCTAATTAAAGATACTGTTTGTTTGGGTGGGTCTAGCTGACTAAGTGACAACCAAGGGGAGTGCAGACTGCAGGGACTTAGAACTGTTTCCTAGAATATGAGTAATGTCTAGACAAGTCGGCTGTAGAATAAAAATATACCGGTACAGTGCCGACGTAGTGCGTTCTGGTTCAGTTTTTGACATTTTTTTTCATATCTTGAGCCTTATGCACAAACAGAATGTATCTTCTAAAAGTTATATATATATTTTTGGGTTCAACCTATGTTATCTACTAACAATTTAAAGCAGTTTCGATAGAAAAAAAATTACTTTTTTTTCAAATTATTTTTTGAAAATTTCCATTTTTAACATATATTTTCCAACTTTGAGCCTCATGCGCGAACCGAAGGAGTCAACTTAGTTTTTTTTTATTATTTTTCCCAAATTTTGGATACCAAACCACAATTTTTGAGAGGTAATGCGATTTCGAAATAAAAAAAATCGATATTTTCGAAATTTGACATTGTAGGCGATTTTAGCCAGGGTTGCAAAAAAGCCGGCTTTTTTAAAAAAGGCCAGACCGGCCGGCTTTTATTAAAAAAGCCGGTCTTTTTTGGCCTTTTTTAAAAAAAAGCCGGTCTTTTTTGGCCTTTTTTAAAATATTATACTTTACACTTATACTTTTGACTTCTATGCATTTTAATCATATAACCCATATCAATTTAAGTAATAAAACAATACTTTTGTGAAATGATAAAAGAAATATTTACACAAAAACTGCAAATCATTATAAAACATCAAATAATAATGTCATAGCATACCACTGTTCGATTAGTTGGTTTGAATTTGAATAAAATGCAAAGAGCGAACTCCCCTTTATTTAAACTCTGCTGAAAAGAAAAATATTAGAAATGTCTGAAGACACATGTCAATTGGACAAAAAAGCCCATCCTGCACTATTTGTAAAATGATATGAAGGTATCATGACCAGCACTCTTTAGTGAAAGTAAGGCATTATCTCCCTTCCTAGAAACTATGGCCCCTTAATAAAAGGGAAGGCAAACCCTGTGTCCTTAAGCAATAACAGGAGTCTCAGAATTCAGTAGAGGCTTGTGTGGAAAGAAAGGGTGAGATATCATTGGGAACAATCCTTCAAATTGAGTGACAGGACCAATGTACAAAAGGATTAAAAGTTTAAAATCAAGATAAAAAGCAGGTGGCTGCACATTATTATACTAAAAGAAAGGATGCCTTCCTTCATTCTTTAGGAAGTGGAGAGCAGGTGAAAGAGCAATGGTCAGCTCAATGACAATTTGACAATCCAGTTGATTGAGGGAGTTTCACCTAAAAGAGAGATTGCAGGGAAACAAAGTGAGGAGGGGGCTTCTTCTGCATTTTATGCAATCTTTAGGCAAGGCTGAACCAAATGATTGGTAGTTAGTTTACTGTATATAGCAACAGTTATACGTAATTTTTTGAATATGCAGTGTATCATTTCTTTAAAGTAATTTTTAATTTGTACTAAGCAAGATCACATGTCTCTAATAAATGAATTTGTTTTCCTATTTTTGTAATGTATGTTTTATAAGAAGCAAATTTTTATCTTAT
>JAXGGA010011979.1:0-40435 GCA_038373865.1 Uloborus plumipes | reverse complement strand
GTTTTGTGAGTATTTTTTCATAATTAGCTATATCTATTAGCTAATTTTTTTCCTCGGTATTTCATTAATTTGTATTTATAAGTAAATAAATCCTACTTTTTTTAACTAGTGTACTACGTTTTGTTTATGACTATCAGTTTATTTTCGCAAGGTGATGTTGAGTTTGACAAGTGTGCAGTTTTTATCTTGTTTTCTTTTGATTAAGTAGGAAGTTTAAGTAAGTGGTATAATAGAAAAAAAACTGGCAAAAAAGAAATAGTTGCAGCTGATACGTGTATGTTAACGTTTTGTGAGTATGTTTTCATGATTAGCTATATTTATTAGCTAAATGTTATCCTCCGTATTTCATTAATTTGCATTAATAAGTTAATAAATCCTACCTTTTTTAACTAGTGTACTACGTTTTGTTTATGACTATCTATCAGTTTATTTTCGTAAGGTGATGTTGAGTTTGGCAAGTGTGCAGTTTTTATCTTGTTTTCTTTAGAGTAAGTATGAAGTCCGTGGTAATGAGAAACAGGAAATAAAGGAAAATACTCAGATGATGTTTTTCCCTGCAACTATTCGACAATTCCTCATGTTTAGACATATTTATTAGTTAGGTATTATCTTACGCTCCTTCGTTACTGTGAATGATAAGTTAATAAATTCTGCATTTAAGTTTTCAGACACCTTTTGCTGATGACTAATTTTCACAAGGTGATGTATATAGATTGATGAATCATAAGTACTTTTCTTTTTTCCTTTTGAGAAACTAGAAAGTACGTGGTAATACAAGACAGGCAGTCCTTAGCTAATATGTTTCTCTTTGTATTTTTTAAGTAAATCTTCATGTTTAGACATATTTATTAGCTGAGTGTTACCTTTTGTACTTCAATAATGCGCATGGGTAATTCTCTCCAAACAGGTCCAATTAATGCCCCAAGTCTATATCTCACTAAAATATCATTGTTTTTAAAATAAAATTAAAAGGTCTTCATAATATGATGTTTGGAAGTTGTTTTGGTGGTTTTTGTAAGTTATATATTTGTAAATTAATTCATACCGTAGCTCAAATGAATCATTCCTCCCTCCCCTCACACTGTTCTCAGACGAGAAATTATCGAAAAAGCATGTGTTAAACACGTCGTTACATTTTTATTGATTTATTTTTAGCACAAAGGTGCATTTTTTACTTCAAATTTTTACTAGCTATGTATATTCTGCTAGTATGATATTAAGTTCCATGATTTCTAAATACTTAAAAACTAAACCGCAGAGTCTTTTCTTTTCCTTTGGTACTGGAAGTGCCAAAACAATCCACCTTCATTCTCGCACCAAAATTAAAACAAGTTCAAAAAACTGCGAAGCAGCTTTTAAATCTGTAGGAAACATTAATAAACCACGAGAGCCTCTTTTAGAGTAATTCACAGTCAGAGGATTTCACTAAAACAGAACATTTACATATCTGTACTCGCATCAAAAATTCTTCAGCAAGGCGTCAAATAATTCAGTGCCTCATTCAGAGCCGAAATTCATGAAAGACATGAAACTTACTTTGAAGTGTTAAGGAGTTTCAGCCGTAAGGAGACTTTGAAAGATTCATTTGGTTTTATAATCACTTGCATTAAATCAAATTCAAGAGCTTACACGTGTATTAATATCGCTGTCGTGTTATTGCTTTGTATCTGCGCTTATTAGACAAGGAAGAAAATTGTAATTAGTTTCTGAACAACATTTTGAAAGTGTAGGATATTTGATAGGGATAAGAGAATTTAAGCAACTTTTGCTGTAGTAAGTTATAATAAGTTAAATCAGTGTAAGAAACTTTGAAAATTATGCGTACGTCATTAGTTTTCGCAAATATGGAGGAATTGAAAATGGTTTCAGTAAATGAACATTTCGGTACGTAAAAAATAACATTGTTTTTCTCCGAGATGCTACAGAGAAGTTTCAAAGTGTTGTTTTGGATGGGTTTCACTACTAGTTCTAAACGCTATTGTTCTAAAGTTTTTTAAAAGTCTGTCTTTTTTTCATCTAACAGATTTCTTGGAGGAAACTTGTGTATTTTGCACATATCTTAAATTTTGACCATTTATTTTCCAAAGGTATATTTCGTAAAATTTTGAAATGGTTAAATATTGTGTAATCTGCAGATGTTTCAACATATTGTTTTTCTTTAATAAAGCTAGGTATGTCATTGGGTTAAAAAAACCATTCAGCTATTTGATTACATTCAAACTATTAGTATATAAATTATTTTTATTGGCATATTACTTTAAGCATTTAAATATTATTATCACCATAAATACTTAAATGTATTATTACTGTTATGAAAGCCACTTGTAATAGTCTACTTCCTGTTTGCTTAGCATGTGTAAATTGACGTAGAAAGACCCCAGAACACATGGCAGGCATCCGAGTTAGACGTCGATAGAAAGATGGCAGCATCGTCTATCACCACCAGCGAACTTAAGCTTATTTCAGGGGGGGGGGGTGAAAACTCTGTAGAAACATTGCACTAATATTAATTGCTAGTGACCAATCCTTGAACTTTCAAAAAATGTGTTTAACGGTAGGTGATCGATGTGTATTTTTTGGTAACAAACTCAATATGAAAATCCTACCATCCTGTTTCTAATGCCCTATCTACAAGTCCAGGGACTAGCACAGTTGTGATTGTGAGTTCATAAAAGAATACATGAAAGTATTAAAGAAAAAGTGGGGGGGGGGGGTTGAAACCAAGGCCCATATTACTTATGCACACCTAATTTTTTAATTATTATACATACATAATTATTAATTTACTTTCATAAACTAACACATTTCATATATTCAAATAGTTTTTAGTCAAAATATTGTACAAGCATTTAATTAAATTGTTTTTTGTTTCAAATGGGGCTGCGTTTAGCTTCTTGCCATTTAATTAAATTGTAAATGAGTAATAAAGTTACTTTTGAGCTGATGATGAGCAATTATCTCCAAAAAAATATTTTAAAGAGAAAGCAAAAGTATAACAGAATTACTGTTCGTTGTGCGAAAGCATTTATAAAGTAATGAAAGTTACATTTGTTACATTTTGCTGCATTTCATTTATTTGTCTCCTAACTAAGGGTAATAAGCATCAAAAGTTCAAAAGTGAGAAAAGATTGATTCTCATATCGGATGCAAATAAAATAATTTAGTAAGGTAAAAAAACAATTAGAATTTTCATCTTAACATTTCTATTTGATGAATATTATTAATAATTATCGGTATAATCATCGAAAATTCGAAAAAGAAAAATTAGTCCGGAGGTGGGAAGATAAAAGCATAATTAAAAATATTTTATTTCCAGTATTTTCGAACATGAAAATACCAGAATCGATCATGAAAATACCGGAAATCCGGTAAACTACCGGAACACAATCACCCCTGGACTAGCAATTACCGGTTCTGCTGACAAGCCACTGTAAAAAGAAAACATTGACCGATTCTCGGAGATTTTTACTTGTTCACGTTACACATTTTGTTGATTCGAAATAATAACAACAATCTATTTGATGTTTTTTACTTAAAATTTGCGATTCATTTTTATAATTTGCTTTGATTTTCTCATTTATTTATTAACCTAAGCCCAATAATTATAAAAACTTGTTATCACCGCATTTAATTATTAAAAGTATGTCGTAATAATAACAATAAAGTTATTTAATTGTTAACTGTCTTATTATTTTTTGTGTTGAAAAAGCCTTGCCAAACCTCTTTTTTTTTTTTTTTTGAAAATTTTACCGATCTGTGGATTAAAAAATGCTGCGTAACGCTGCACTGCGACAAACGGCAGCTAATATTTATCTAAGAAACACAAAATACAAAACACCATACGTTATTTTATAGCTATCATTTTCTCTACATTACTTTTAAAAGTATTAAAATTGAAAAGATAATTTATAATTTATTATTTTTAATAAGTCACATTCCCTATTCAACATCGAAAAAATCACAGAAGATTTAATGTTTGATAAAGAATATAGAGAAAGAAACATTTATGTTTACCTTGGCATGAATTGCTATCATAAATATCCGTGATCTATCTTTTTTTAGGGCACCATAACTATTCTTGAGATATGTGTTAAGAAAAGGCATTTAACTGCAAATGTTCGTGACGGAAGTGTTTATGTCATACTTTCAAAAGATGACGGAGTAAGTCAGAGTCAAGTACTCAACTAATCTGGAGTCTAGTACTCAAACTTAACTATTCTTTCGGAAACAAATTTTCCGGTGAAAAGGTTCGCTCTTATAAGTTGTTTAACGGTGATTTCTGAAATGATATCTATGTAAAAATGTTGGTAGAAGTAGAATGTATAAGAAGAATAACCTTTGACGTAAAATGGCTTAGGGCTTAATAGTTTCACCAATAAATGCAGTAGATTCTTATTCATAAGAAAATAAAATAAAAAAAATAAAAATATTGCAAAACAATTTAGTCAAATGGAATTTTGGAAAATTAGGTTGCTTCAGTCTTTTTTTTTCGTTCTCAAAACATTGTTTCTCACTATTTTGATGATATGTCTAGCTGTTTTGATTAAACTGTAACATTAAGTAGCATCTTTGGTAATATTTAGAAGTTCCTGAAGGGGCCACAGTCAAAGCATTTGCCAGTACATTTTGTGAAAATATAGAAATTTTGCGAAATTGTTTTAAACTAAATAAATAACAATGTGCTTATTAATATTATTTTTTTATCATTAATCTGAATAATTATTTCTTATAAGTAAAAACAAGCGAAACAAGCAGTAATGGACAATTTAAAGTGTGAGTAAAATATGCATAAATTAAAATTCTGCTATAAGTTGTCTCTTTGTCTACCTGTCTGCGTGTCTCCTTGTAGTAGAAATCTGTACTACTCAAAACAATACGTTAAAAATCTTCGATTAAATTCTACGTATTTAATTCATAATATATTATTTGACTATGCGAATCTTAACCTATGCATATGATTGATGCAGTCAATTTCTTTATCTGTTTGTCTGTCTCCTTGTATTGGAAATATTTAGTAGTCAAAACTCTACGTTGAAAACTAATGTGGTTTATCTATTGTAAAATGATCGTTATTAATCCCGAAAATAACGAAAGAGCTTCGACTACGTTCGACGTTTTTAATTCACATATACGTTATGTAACGATGCGAATCTCAACCTATGCATGCAATTGCAATAGTCATACCCCTTATTGTTGTGCAATGTGCATGTGCATGCTGCTTTTAATCCAGTGAAGTAAATAAAATGTCACTTAATAGCATCTCGTGTTTGATCATTTTTATGATAATCTGAATACCAAAAATCTCCTTAAATCCTACTCTGAATTCTCCCCATCTTTACAACTTCTTAAATTCTGTTTAAGAAAATCTTTTGCTGATACGGAACGTAGGCGATTGATCAATATAGTTTTGGAATGTTCCGAATTAAGTGTATTCACGTACGAAATAGCTTCAACCTTATTCTTTCTAAGTTTACTTTAGACGTAGCAATTCAGTCACGAACTAAACATGTGAACAACTTTCTCATTTTTAAGCTTTGAAAAATTCACATCAAATCTGCACACGAGAATTCTTTCAATCGTATTAGTTTTCTTTTCATAAATACTTAAAATTAAGCAGTCGCAACTTTTTTTGAACAAATGACTGTATATGTTTATACTAATTTTTATTTTTTTATTTATTTTCTATATTGGAAAAAGTATATTAATATTGGACATGTTTAAAACATTTGTTTTACAAAAATTTTGTTGATAACGCAACCTCAAGGATTGCAACTAAACCTGCCATATAGAGTAGTAATTTCAAAGTTAGCCAATACAGACAATAGTTTTCTGAATTACGTACGAATTAAATTACTCTTAAACACTTCTTACTCACTTGCTAGAGAATGAAATTTTTCTGCAACTACTTAAACAAATTACTTTTTTCGTTTACTTTTCTGTTATTACAAATCAAGTCCACTTTATGGGTTGTTGTTCTTCAAGAGTCATGTTTCTTACTCTTTTCCTCAGTTTTTTTTCTTAACCCTCCGCTGCCCACCGAAATCTCTAAGAAGGCATCAGAATTCAGAGTTATAATTCCCTGTAGGAGATCTGTTCATTTATTGATCAATATGGTGTGAATATTGCAATATCACTGTTTTACATTCAGATTGTTGATACACATACTAGTTAACATTTCTGTCACGTAATCATAAACCTATGTTGAAAATATAAAAAGAAATTTTATAAAATCAACCTCATATTGGTTCAGGGCTGTCATTTCAAGCTTTTCCGAAGGGGGCGGGGGCAAAGGGTCCAAACACAATGCAATTTCATCGGAAAACATCAAAAACCACGCCCACTTATATGTAAATACATTGATTTCTCAAAGTGGGGGGATGTCCCCCCCCCCGACTTTCCTAAATGATGGGCCTGTGTTAGTTCAATACATTATTCTAGAACATATTTTTTTAGAATAGATCATTTAACATTTTAATACTAGAAATAAAATGTAGAACGAATGATTTTTCTTTATTTACAGTTCTTTCTTGCATAAAAAAAATGTGTATCGTGCTGTTTCAACATTTATCAAATATTTGAGGTAATCTTTATATTGTCTGATGCACCTAAATTTCTAAAAACGTTTAGATTTCAGCGAAATCATAAAAGCGCACAAAATAATTTTTTATCAATAAGGGAAAGAAAGTGAGACACAGGAAAAAATTGTTTAATTAAATACCACGAGCTTCTTATTACATTCCTTGGAATTGTTTGCTTTTATTTATTATACAATAAGAATCCTGAAAAGAAATATGTTGCAAAAAGCAAATACTTTGAAAACACTTTATATCATAACTTATATTCATTACGATCTGATATAATTGAATTCTTAAAAGAATTCCTAAAAAATGTGAGGTATCGGAAAATATTTGTTCGGCTTTTGGAGTAATAATTTTTCCAGATTAATTTGAAATGTCATTTAGTGTTTTTGGATGTCGTTAAGTTTTGTTCTTTTTTATCGCAAAATTGTCAACTATAGTTTTTCTTTGAGTAAGTACAATGGCTTTAAGGAGAGTATGCCAATAATAATTTAAATCTGATACATACGATTGGAATACAAGAATAATATATTGTAAGAAAAGCAGTCGAACACTTTGTGCAATTAATGAAGTTAAAAAGACAAGACAACGAGTTCAAAAGCACAAATAAAATATGAAAATATTAAAACTATTTTTTAATATTTTATTTGTACTTTTGAACACGTTGTCAAGTTTTCATACTTTAGTAAATGTGTAAAGGCATCCTAAGACTTGATGATTTGGGTGAATCTTGTACTTGTCATTTAATTTCCACATTTTTATAATATAACTGAATCTTTTTAATATTTTATCATGCAATGAAAAGTCAAAGCTTTTACGAAAACACTACAGGAAGATTTGTCGTTATTGCCATTATAAAAAAAAAATCGTTTAAAGTTTCATTTATTAATAGTAGTTACTTACTGTTACTACTAGCATTACCAATTTCAAATAATTAACACACGTAATGAATTTGAAGTATGTTTTCTTCCTTTATTGCAACAAGATAGGTAACCTATGTACTTGGTATTGTCAGTTGGAATCTTAAGAATCAAATTTGCAATAAAGGAATAATACATAAGCAGATTTAAACTTTGGGTTGAGACCATAAAGGTTTGACAGTTTGAAGTACGAAAGAGAGATGAAGTCAAGTGAAGTGTGACATCATGCATTTAAGTTAAATGAAAAACCATTGTTGCAAAAATATGTTAATGTAATAGCATGACATGTGACAAAGGAAAACTAGAGGGACAAATACGAGTTTTATTGAGAAAAAGGAAGATTATTCACGTAAAGTTTGTGTGTGTGAAAGCAATTTGTGTTGAATGATTTAGCAAAGATCAACATTATTCTTGAAAAGCAATTTATTTTGACTATGAAGTAAAAACGGCGAACAACTGACAAAGTAAAATATTTGACGTAAAAGAGACACTTAAAACATGTATGAACTTTTCAAATACTAAAAATACTAGAATGCATCAGGTATTTAAATTTAAAGACTGGTGCCAAACTGAAGTTCAAGATAAGTAAAACATTATGTAAATCATTTACAAGGAGCTGATTGTACTTGAAAAGATTTAAAGGCTTAAATCTAATAATTTGTATCTAATTGTTTTTTATTTTTTATTGTATTTAATTTAAAGTTGATTAGTTGCATATTTCATTCATTTTAGTACTTTTTATATACCTTTCCTGATACAACTTAGAATTTTTTTAAGTAAAAATAGAAATATAACAAATTTATCACAGATACTTTTGTGTTTCAGTATTTTCTGAGGGTCGGAAGCCATTCTCTGATTTAAGATATTTTTTCAACCTATATTCATTGAAATCTGTTAAATAAATTACTCTTGACAACTAAGAATATTCTTTTTTCCTCCAAAAAACTTTTAAAAAAAAATCCCATCTTAAACATACAGACTCTACTTCTGAATATTTTACTTGATTCAGTGCGCTTGATCAATCATTGCATAATGGGTCATCGCCAAATCACACATCCTAGGAAGAGAAGAAAAAGTTGAAAAGTTTCATTCTGCCGTCGCCCCCATCGAAGATTCAAACTTCATAGCATATTCAACGTCCTTTCTATTTCGACCCAATCTCCCTAAGTGCCCGGAGGAGAAAGGAAGGAGCAAGTAAAGATTTAAAAGAGTTTTTTTTTCCTTCTGTGTGCTATCTTAATGAATGTAAGAAGATATTTTAGTAAAAGTATGAGGAGTCAAAGAAAATATAAGGGCAAACTGGATAAATTTTGTATGCGCGACAAAAAGTTTTAAAAATTAGCATTTGCCAGGTTTTGTGTTTTGTTATTGATTTTTTTAAAGTAAATTTTCGATAACCATTAACTATTTGCCTAAATGACATTTTCGTCAAAATATTTTTCAGTTATGAAAGATTTTTAAGAAAAACAGGAAGTAATAGTTTAAGACAAAAGTTAACAATACAATTGTACAGATTTCTTGATAGTTTTGGGTTAGATGTTTACTTCAGAGGTTTAATAGTTTCCTCAGACTTAAGGTCATGAATTGTTTAACATTATACCTGCTATAGATTTGTGAGTTAAATCTCTTTTTGTGCAGAAAATATGAACTGGAAAAAATAAATAAATATACAAATCGAAGTGCAGGTAGTTTTTTTTTTTTTCTGTGTGTAAAAACTTCGCGCCATAAAAATGTTTATACTATCAACCATGTTTGAAATCAATATCAGCAAACTTGCGTTAGGTTAATATTGTAACGTAATATGAGTATAGAAATATGTGTTAAGTAAATTGAACATAAAAGTATCGTTTGAGGAATTGTATTTTCTTGTGCATAACTTTAAGATCACGTCTATATATCTTTTGCTAAACAGTTGCTTTCCAGGAAGCCATGCTTTAGAACAATGATTATTAAAATATAAATATAAATTAGAAACTTATAGTTAAGTATGTTTTTTTTTTTCTCTTTCTTAAAGCACAAATATTGTAATCCCTGTCTTTGCATCCTGTCGTTGTGTCCTGCGCATCCAAGTTTATTCTAAGACACTAGGGTTAAGTTTCGTTCACTATATAGTTAGCAAAATTGGGATACGAAAATATATATTTTAAAAATATATTAGGTATTTATATAAGAAGTCCGCCCTCGGGCGTGCACTAAGTCAGTGTAAATAACAACAAGTTAGAAAAAGACTTGATATAACGTTGTAAATGTTATAAATGCAGAAATGCAAAAACGACAAAATTTCAGAAACAATTAAAAAATTCTAAATTTAATCTTCCTTAAAAAATATATATTTTGTTGCTTGTTAAAATAATTAAATAAGCCACATTGCTATCGCTTAGAAATATTAGCTAATGTGCGAGCGAAAATATATATACGAAAATATATTAACTTAAAAATATATTTTTTCTTGCTTTTTAAAAATAATTAAATAAGCCACTTATCGCTAAATAAGCCAGCTATCGCTTAGAACTATTTGCGAAGGTGAAACTTTATTTTTAATGTTAAAATCTTTTCTTGGTTTCTCCATAAACTCCGATGTCTTATCTCGCATTAAAGAGCAAACTTCTGAATTATAACCTTTAGACAGAGCCTGTCTCTGCATCTTGTACAAAAATGTATTTGAAAATATTATAAATTAAAATTCATTCTCTAAATAATTAAGCATATTATGATGTGAAAACTATTTTAATTTAATTCCAAAATAAACTTCAACCAGGCAAAATGAAATATGAAAGTAATTTTAAGCTCTACACCCTTGTGCAAATTAATTGAAACAAAATATTTTTTTCATGATTTTAAAATTATCGCTTTATTCTTCACCGATTATGCTAAAATTAGTAAAAATATGGATGAGATACTTAAATCCTTTACCTGTCATCAATTTCCACTAAACAGAAGCTTAACTACTGTTCAAAGACACCTTATTATACCGGTCGGCCAGTCTATCGGTTTATGTAGAAACAGCTTCTGACTCCACCAATGAAGAAAAATCGCTATTTGTGGGTCTTAAAGTATAAGAATTGAGTAGCTAAAAATTGGAGGAAAATTCATTTCATTATCCAAGGTTAACGAACTCAAGACGTACGGAGATCTTTAGGTGAAACAATTCGGGTTTGCCGTATGAAAACATTTGTAAATCACCCTAAAAAGATGTTTTGGGGTTGTCTCGGTTACAATGGGGTTTGTTCCTTGAAGAATGTTGATAGTATGATGTATTCTGAGAAATCTATTGCTATTCTGGAAATAAAAGGCTGTACTAGTGTTGAAGAAACGATACCCACATGAAGCGGTATTTTTCCAGCAGGATTCAGCCCCTTGCCATGCGCCCAAATGACCAAGAAATTCATGTCTGAGAACCAAATTGAGACATCTAAATAGCCTGAGCTCTCCTGATATCAATCCAGTCGAGAGTCTTTGGGCTATATGCAAAAATCGACTATTGCATGAGGACTGTTCAACTATAGAGAAGCTAATCACTGCCCTAATTCATAGACACACATATTACAAATGAGTGTAAAAAATTGATAGACTCCATGGCGAATCGTGTCCAAATGTTTACAAAGAGTTGTAGACATCATATTATGTTAGAAAAACTTTTGGTTTTACATAAATTTAAACAAAATACTTCTTTTCTTAGTTTTCTCAATTTTTCGAGTTTGTTTCAATTAATTTGCACAAGGGTGTATTTACGATGTTTAATACCTTTCCTGTGTTTTTCTCAAACTTTTATGTCTTATCTCGCTTTTGAAGGACGAACTTTCGATTTTGAACCTCATTGGCTAAGTTCTGCATAGCCTGTTGCTGCATCCTGCGCATCACCCTTTACTGTGAGACATTAGACTTAAGTTTTGTTCACTATACAGTTAATATTTTGATGCGAAAAATATTTTCTTGCTTTCTTAAAATTAACTTTAAAAACTTAATTATTCACTTAGAAATATTAGCATATGTCAAGCTTAATTTGTTATGTTACTAGTTTCTTAGAATTTTAAACTCATTGGTTAGAAGACACATAATGTGCATCCTCAACTTATCCCAGGATATAAGAAATTAGATTTCTATCCCTAATCGGCTAAGTATATTACGATACGAAAACTATTTTTCATTAATTACAAAACTAACTTCAGCCAGACAAAATGGAATATAAGGTAGTTTTAAGCTTTATTTACGACGTTAAATACCTTTCCTGTGTTTTTCTCAAACTTTTATGCCTTATCTCACGTTTTAAGGGCGAACTTCCAATTTTTAACCTCATTGGCTAGGTCCTGCACAGCCTGTCGCTGCATCCTGTGCATCCAACTTACCACAAGGGCCGAGCCAATCTCCGTAAGTGGACGCATCGAGATCGAAAACAAGAAAAGATTTTTAAAAGCCTTCTGCGTCTTAATGAACACTCTTTGCCAAACTTTCCGGAAAGGAGATAAGACGTTGCGCACTGGAGAAGAGGCGAGGTCTGGGGAGAAATAGAGTCACTTTCGCGAACACGCCACATTGTTTTGTTTAGGTTTGTTAAATGACCCAAGATCTCTGGAACGGCTGTTTCTTGTTTCGCTGAAGTGAGGCTGCAAAGGGAAATCGTGACGACCATTGGTTATATGAAGGAAGAAATCGGGAGTTTTTCCTTTTGAATAGAAAAGAAAAGAGCTATGCTGACCGTTCAATTGGAAGTTGTTTGTCATTGATATCATTTTTATTGGACAGTTGGGAAACTTTTTTTCAAATGTCAGGCTTAGATTTAAAACAATACATGAAGCAAAAACAAATTGTTAGTTTCAATTTCTCAAATTTTCTTAAATAAATATTCTGAAACATGCAGAAGGTTTGTAAGAACTAAACATTAATGTTGATTTGAAGGGGAAAAAATATTAAATGTTTTATTTAAGATGGACGATTGTTTAAGTGATTTGAAACTTTCAAATCGCTGATTTGTTTTAATTAGATTTGACAAATGACCAGAGATCTCTGAAAAGGTTGTTTCTTGTTTCTCTGAAGTGAGGCTGCAAAGAGAAATCGTGACGACCATTGGTTATATGAAGGAAGAAATCGGGATTTTTCCTTTTGAATAGAAAAGAAAAGAGCTATGCTGACCATTCAATTGGAAGTTGTTTGTCATTGATATCATTTTTATCGGACAGTTGGGAAACTGTTCTTTTCAAATTTACGATTTAGATTTAAAACTATACCTGAAGCAAAAACAAATTGCTAGTTTAAATTTGGTCAACTTTCTTGAAAATAAATATTCTAAAATATGCAGAAAGTTTGTAAGCATTGAACTTTAACATTGGTTTTGAAGGGAAAAAAATATTAAATGTTTTATTTAAGGACGATTTGTTTAAATGATTTGAAACTTTTCAAATTGCTGATTTGTTTTAACTAGGTTTGCTAAATGACCCACGATCTCTGTAAAGGTTGTTTCTTGTTTCGCTGAAGTGAGGGTTGCTAAGAAGAATCTTGACGATCATTGGTTATATGAAGGAAGAAATGGCAAGTTTTTCTTTTAAATGGAAAAGATAAAAGCTGTGCAGAACGTTCAATTGGAAGTTGCTTGTCAGTGATATCATTTTTATTGGACAGTTGGGAAACTTGCAATTTGTAAACAGTTCCTTTCAAATTTCAACCTCGGATTTAAACAATATTTCAAGAAAAAAATGCTAACTATGAAAATAAATATTCTGGAATATAAAGGAGTTTTGTAAGAATTGAACTTTAATGTTGGTTTAATGGGAAAAAAATTACAAATGTTTAATATCGATTCGTTAAAATAACTTAAGACTTTTCAAACCGCTGAGTGTTGTATCTCTGAGCTTGCAAAGATTATTGGTTATAAAAGAATAAATCACGCGTTCATTTTGAAAATTAATATAAAGGAAAAGAACTGTGTTAATCCTTAAATGGGAAGTTTTTTGTTATTGATATTGTTTTTATTGGGCAGTTCAGAATCTTACTGTATGTATACTGTTCCAAGTTTTGAATTCTACACATTAGACATAAGACATATAATTTAAGAAAAAAGCAAATTGCTAGTATAAATTAAACTATTTGAACAGTTACTTTTGCAAATTGAAGAATAGCAAGAGTAAGAGTTTACGCGATACTGTTGGTTACAAAAGAAGAAAAACAAAGTAAATGACTAGGTTTTTTTTTTTTTTTTTTAAATTTTTGACTGTATTTTCAATAATTTAATATTTGACTTTAACTGTGATGTTGTAATCTTAATTCTTGGAAAATGCTTATTGTTACTTAATTGAACTTAAAAATCGCACTTTTAGAGCGGTAAACTTTTCATCAATTTTCAACTATGATTTGATTATTTATTTTTGTTATTATTTTATTTTGAAATGCACTGGTTTGGCAAAATTTGGTCACATTTAGTTATGATGGTTTTAGCGGAATTCAGATAGTTTTATTAAATACAAAACAATCAACGATATTAACTTATCTTTTTTTAAAAGTAGTCAAATTTAAAGTATCTTGACTTACTAGTTCAAACAAAATTGAAACAAAAAAGGATAAGGAAAATACACAAAAATAAATAAATTTAATTATTCTACTGCAGCATTTTGTTTTTATTGTTTGCCAAACTTCGATGTAACAATATTTTAGGAAATTCTTCTCTTTTCTGAAATCTGCACTAGTAATCAAAAAATATTTTTTTTATAGAGCGATTCCATACCAAATCACCGAATGGGGGTCGCACGACCGACTCGGATTTTTTTTTAATTTGGTACACAGATTGATGGTATAGAGGTATGAAAAAGCCCAGAAGGAAAGTTACCTGCTCCACTTATTTTCTGAGATACATGCCCTCAAAGTTTGTCCGCCACGTCAAAATACTAAAAAAGTGATGTTATTTAATCATTTTTTATAAAAAATCGTACTCATGCAAAATAAAAGTGTTAGATATCTATGGAAACTAGTTACTCCAGGCATTCTGAAAAAAAATACTAGAACGTTCATAATGAAAATTGCCAAGGTACAGGGCTCTTTGAAGTTGTCACCACAAAAACTTGATTTTGCAGATTTTGCTAAAATTCAGGCATTTATTACAAAAAAAGGCAAACAAAACCAAAGGTTTTCTCACTTTCTGGTAGTGTACAGGTCCTTCCTGTAAATTGCTACGCAATAAATTTTTTGGGTTTCTCACTCCTTCTTGGAAATATTTTAGCTTAAAAATAAGCCATAAGGCAAAAAATGCGTTTTTGGCCATCTTGGCAGCCATTTTTCTCATAAAGGGGGAGCATTAGAAACTTTAATTTTTTTTTTAAACAATCCACTGATATGTTAGCTATTCACAGGAAAAGAGTTTACTTTTGGTTATTTCTCCCATTAAGAGATATCCTGCTGACAGTATATGCATGTTTTTCGCGACGACCATATGCTTTTGTTCCCCCTCTCATGGACTTAAAATTAATTAAACCAAAAAATAATTATATATTTATTATTAGCTGTATTATCTACTCAATATGTCATGAAATTTAATTTATTAAATCATTGAACAATAAATTAGATAATTGATGAAAACAAGAAAAAGTATTTCTCTGATGCCTGAGCATTATGCATTCATAATTATAATGCACTAAATACTTTCTTGAGAAATTAAATTACATAAATAAGCTCTAAATAGTTACTTTATAAGCAATACCCAATCTTGTGATTGGGATACTCCTGTTTTTAATTGAAGAATTTCTTGAATATCACATGAATATCAGGAAAATAAATGAGGTCTTTTCGTTTGATGTAGGATACTTTATGACAAATTTCATTTGATGGGCTACTAACTGAGCATGGTGATAAAGAGCTATTAATTTCAGCATCGAATTCCATTTTACCTTATTAACAGTTAAATATTTATAAAATAATTAAATAAATAATTTAATATAAAGCCATGCTTGAAGAATTAAAATCAGTGTAACTAATTTATTCCCATACTGATCTTTACAAAACTGACATGTGTTGAGCACTGATAAGAACTGACAAGAGATAAGTTTACTCACTAAAATACTAGTTCACAGATACTATAAAGCGTACATTCTATTTTCTACAAAAGAATACTGCAACAAGGAACAAGGGTATAAAGGGGTAGGTACTAAAGAATTTTTTGAAAAATCAATTAAAATAAAGGAGCTTCGAATATTTATCTCATAGGCAATACCCAATCTTGTGATTGGATGTTCCTGATTGATGGCTATAAACAGGAGGATACCCTTGTTCTTTGCTGCAGTATTATTTTGTGGAAAATAGAATGTATGCTTTATAGTATCTGTGAACTAATATTTTAGTGAGTAAACTTTTTCTTGTCAGTTCTTATCAGTGCTCAACGCATGTCAATTTTGTAAAGATCAGTATGGGAATAAATTAGTTACACTAATTTTAATTCTTCAAGCATGGCTTTATATTAAATTATTTATTTAATTATTTTATAAATATTTAACTGTTAATAAGGTAAAATGGAATTCGATGCTGAAATTAATAGCTCTTTATCACCATGCTCAGTTAGTAGCCCATCAAATGAAATTTGTCATAAAATATCCTACATCAAACGAAAAGACCTCATTTATTTTCCTGATATTCATGTGGTATTCAAGAAATTCTTCAATTAAAAACAGGAGTATCCCAATCACAAGATTGGGTATTGCTTATAATATAACTATTTAGAGCTCATTTATGTTAATTAATTTCTCAAGAAAGTATTTAGTGCTTTATAATTATGAATGCATAATGCTCAGGCATCAGAGAATTTTTTTTCTTTTTTTCATCAATTATCTAATTTATTGTTCAATGATTTAATAAATTAAATTTCATGACATATTAGGTAGATAATACAGCTAATAATAAATATATCATTATTTTTTGGTTTAATTAATTTTAAGTCCATGAGAGGGGGAACAAAAGCATATGGTCGTCGCGAAAAACATGCATATACTGTCAGCAGGATATCTCTTAATGGGAGAAATAACCAAAAGTAAACACTTTTCCTGTGAATAGCTAACATATCAGTGGCTTGTTTAAAAAAAAAATTCAAGTTTCTACTGCTCCCCCTTTATGAGAAAAATGGCTGCCAAGATGGCCAAAAACGCATTTTTTGCCTTACGGCTTATCTTTAAGCTAAAATATTTCCAAGAAGGAGTGAGAAACCCAAAAAATTTATTGCGTAGCAATTTACAGGAAGGACCTGTACACTACCAGAAAGTGAGAAAACCTTTGGTTTTGTTTGCCTTTTTTTGTAATAAATGCCTGAATTTTAGCAAAATCTGCAAAATCAAGTTTTTGTGGTGACAACTTCAAAGAGCCCTGTACCTTGGCAATTTTCATTATGAACGTTCTAGTATTTTTTTTCAGAATGCCTGGAGTAACTAGTTTCCATAGATATCTAACACTTTTATTTTGCATGAGTATGATTTTTTATAAAAAATGATTAAATAACATCACTTTTTTAGCATTTTGGTGTGGCGGACAAACTTTGAGGGCATGTATCTCAGAAAATAAGTGGAGCAGGTAACTTTCCTTTTGGGCTTTTTCATACCTCTATACCATCAATCTGTGTACCAAATTAAAAAAAAATCCGAGTCGGTCGTGCGACCAACTTTTTTTTTTTTCGGTGATTTGGTATGGAATCGCTCTATACAATGTTTAACAGTCAATACTTTATCATTTCTGACATATTAATGTCAAATTAAAATAAGTTTAACGCGTTATCACGCATCATCAATTTATTTGTACTGAAATACTAGATACTAATAAAACATTTTTAAACAAATGCAGTAACAAGAAGACAAACTTAGAGGGTGCAGTAAAAAGAAATGAGAAAAAAGCTGTCACAACTTCCTGGACTAAAATTAATAGCTTTTTACCAATAATTGTGTATTTTAGCGATTAATCTCATTATAAGTTGCGCTTCATGCCAAGAGAAGAAAAATGCTTCTACAGTAATTCATCAATTATTCATTTTTTTTTATCCAGATAAATTGCTCCAGCTAACTATTTCCTACTTATTTCATGACATTTAAAAGACACCCGCTTTTAGCCGAAATCATTTATACCTATTATAAGAAATAACTTTCAATTGAGCAGAGATAAAAGTTGGGGAATGAAGTGATAAGAAAACAACTTAAAAGTTCACGCTTGGGAATCAATTCGCTGTCGGAAATAATGACATCTTCAGTTGCCATCCTAACAATGCGAAGTAATCCACTTTTCCGCTGGAAACATCAAGTTCAATGTCTTCTTTCCTGCTGTCACCCACTGCCGCAGAAAAAAAAATCGATTACTTAGCGGACGATGAAGATAAAAGCTGCATCGATATCACTCAGAACAACATAATAGAAGAAAAGAAAATGTCTGAGTTCAATTTCTTTCTGTTTGGGTTCCCGCTACTTTTAGTGATTTCTGAGTAGGAGGATGAATTACGGAAGGTAATTTAGACTAAAAATGTCGTTTTAGGATACTCAAATTTTAAATTTAGTGCATAATAAATTGTATATATCAAGAGAAATAGGGATTGATATAATTCTTTTTTTTTTAACCTGAATCAATTTTTAATATTTTTTCTTTCTATGTGTGTTCAATATTGATTAGTTATTTTTATGTGTAAGAAAATATTAAATATCTCTAGCAGCTTCTAAGAATACGAAAAACAAACTCCAAACTTTTTTATACAAATCACTTGAATGCAGTTGAAAGCCTTACCAATACATTGCTCATTTATGCGTATTATACGTGACACCATTACCATCTGTATACTTACATATACTATCCCACGATTTTCGTCACAGCAGTGTTTAATTCCCTACTCGGAAGCCAAAGGAAAAAAACCTAAAGCCGCACGAAGAATTAATAGCCTCAGATTGAAATAAATGTATAAGAAATACTATGTTTCATCCAACACCTCAAGTTTTTTACTGTATTGCCGTTAGTATCGGATTGCATAAATTTGATTCTTTGCTATAAATTTTAAGTAACATTTGAAGTAAAATTTTACGAGCTTTAATTACTATATATGTTTTATATCTTTTTCATTTTTTCAGGTAAGATTACCCACTCTAAAACTGATGACATATCATCAATCTACTATGTTCAAAATATGAGAAGTAAAGTCAGTAAGTAGTAAAATTAATTTCATTGACATATTTTTACGTTCTTGCAAATCTTAAAATTAGACAAGATTAAAAGATACATGTTTTGCTATTTTGCTGAGTTTTATCTGCTCTCTTCGGATATCATATATGCTTTAACAAGCAATAATTTCGGTGTAACGTGAGCTACATATACCACCTCTAACACAACTCTATTTTTTGTTTTAAATCATTTTTTAATAATTTCTATTTAAACGAGTAGCTTTCAACCTACTGCTGACTCGATTGATGTTGGTGCGTCAGTAGTCACAGTATTGAATGGTTTTAACTGATTCGGTAGAATTGTGTATTGAATAAATACTGCTTTCAATGGAATTTGTTTGGTATTTACGTATTATTCCGTCGGACATTTTTATCAATCTCAAACCTTTGCCAAACACGCCAAAAACTGATAATAATGGAATCACTGAACTTGTTCTACTCCTTTTGGAAAGCCGATGGATAATTTCGAAGAAATTTTATAATGTTAGTTTTAGTTTGGTGACAGCGTGGTTTTGACGAGAAGTCTCCACGGAATAATGCTCATGCTACTAAAATTGAAACCAAAAATAATTAAAAACCCTGTCCGACATAAAGATTTTGTCTTACTGCATAACAAAATCGGACGGCTGAAAACATATCTATTGTTTTTAATGTAATTATTTTATTCAAACGAGAAAGGCAAACTGAACTTGCATTGGCACATTTCACATGCACATTAATAGTTTACCTAGATATGTCCTGACAAACGTTTAAAACAAAATATGACCGTGTCTTCCAAACGGTGATCGCTGGACTCACAAGTGGCCACCTTTAGTCTCTCAACTGAGGGTGGAAACATCTTTATCCCACTTGTAAAAATGCTGTTACCATCCAGTTATTCTTGAGAACATTCTGGAATGGATAGGACTTTCAAAGGTAGACTTAACAACTGATCCCCTACTAGTTATTGATTTCTAGCCAGTCAATAGCCTACTGAAGTTGATTTGACTTATGTCATATCTTTCAAGATAAGAAACATCAACAAACAATGTAACTCTATTAATAAGTAAATATTTTATAATCCACTCAATAGTAATATAATCAATTATGATTATGAATACTTAAAAATTATTATATACTTTCATAAGATGAGTGAAACTGATAGCTAGTAACTATTTAATGCACATAGTATCAAGTTTAAATGGAGTAAGCTCTTTATGTAACTCTCTTGTGTTCATCTTCATAAACAAGCAAAAGTATTTTGCTTCAAATAAGAGCGGGACGAATTTGCTTAAGCAGTCTCGACAAAGCACACTCCTAACCTCAATTGTTGCCTAACAATAACATTGCTAACTATATCCTGAAAGCTCAAGTATAACAGAACCAATTAGTTGAATAAAATCGTACTTATCGGAATCGTCATCTTAAAGCAATAAAGTACCGACTCCCACAGAGAGATTGTAATGTCTTTCAATCAAGTTAATTCACCGCTTCATTAACTTAGAGTTCCATTTTCCCTTGAAGACGAGGATAATTTAATGCAGAGAGTTTCCTCTTATTTCAGATGTTTAATTGTATTAAGTTTCGTGGAATTGCTGAACTACCGGCTATAATTACAGAAATCCAGCTCTAATTGTGATAGAAATTTTTATCGCAAATTTCATGTTCGTAGTATGGAGAGGGAATACTTGCCTCAGTTGACCTGACAGTATTTTTTGTCTAAGTTGGATTTTTGTAGCAAATTTTGTCTGAAATAAGCTTTAAAAATATTCTGCATTATTATAACGAACTTATTTGCAACAATATAGATGACCGTAACAAATGTTCAGCAAGTTGAAAAAGATTTTCGCTACTCTTCATGAAGTGTCCTATATGATGCTTAACACTTGGTATAGGCTTTTTAATGCATTCAGTACGCAATATAGTACATTAACTCAGTTTACAACAGGTTGCTACCGACAAAATTTTTCCTAACTAAAAAAATCAAAAAATAAATTCTGCCTTAATAAACTTAAAAATTATTAGTAAAATAAATGAAAATAATAGATTCGTTAATCGAAATTTCTTTGTTCAACTAACATCCAACACTATACTGTCTGAACAGTTCCCAGATTTTGCACCAAATGGGAGAAATAATACAAACATCCGAGCTTGGTATAAGACATTCAAAAATAAAACAAAACTGTGGATAAAAAAAAAAAATTTTGATCAGGAGTGGAACAGGGTTAAAAATTAAAGCTATATGTAACAGTGAATGAAAATCAAAACAGTATTTATATGTTTAATTAGAAATCCTAATGTCATCATAACTAGTCATTGACCTGAAAATCAAAAACTACTTCACCTTGAAAATTATATCATTCCACATTCCATTGATTATTTCGTGTTGCAATTACATAATATTGGTTGAGTTTTTTTTTGCAAATCATATAGGGTGAGTTCTGGTAAGTGCGTCCACGGGGTAAGTGCGTCCACTGGGAATTATATGAACACTGTACTGAAATGGCTTCTGCAACACATCGACTATGTTAGATAAATGTCTAATGATAATTTCAACATGTAGAATTCATGCCTGGATTCAATAGACGAAACACAATCAGAGACAACTTAAATGTCTTCAAAAAAATTCTAAAGTAAAGATAGAGAAGGTTTTGTTTCAGTTTCTCTTGTAGTCATACCAAGCAATTGAAGTCAAGAAATGCAAGTTGTTTCTTTTGAGTAGTAGCTACTAATAAAATAGATGGGGTATTTTGATCAAAGACTCTAACTAAAATTTGTTTATATGATGGTACGCACTTTCCCTTTCTTTAAAGTAAGGTTGGGGTAAGTGCGTACCATTATGATGGGGCAAGTGCGTACCACTATCATGAGGCATATGCGTACTATTATGCGGAGCAAGTGCGTACCATTATGATGAGGCAAGTGTGTACCATCACGTGAAAAATCCGACTCTCGTAATTCACCTTTAATTTTGCTTATAACTCTTTTATAAGCCGATGATAAATCCGACATCATTTCCATCAAGTATTTATATTTACAGTGAATGCGGCATAAGATTTCAATTTCATTCATTACCTCTGAAATATATTTGCTTTTAGATATCAGTTAGTAAATTTTTCGTTGAAAATAGCGATCATAAACTATACTTAATTTAAACCAGAATGTCAAATTAAGCAATGAAATTAAGTGAAACACTAAATAAGGAATCAACTGATTCAAAAAACGAAGGTGGAGTAACGAATAAATTATATCTAAGAAAATTAAGAACACCTTGTGAAAAACTATTTCAATGTACAAGAAAAAAAAAGTACAAGTATCATAGCATGATCAATTATTTTCCTTTTTTTCTTTATTTTGTGTTTTTTCTTACTGCTGCTGATTCTAATAAGAAAAATATTTTAAAACCGTATTTATTCAAAAAAAAGAAAAGAAAACAAACGAATAGTTATCATTTCACCTAATGATCTACCATACAAATAGAATTAAAGAAAATCACAGGGGTACGCACTTACAACAACGCTATTGGACGCACATGTCTCATCTTACATTTAAGAAGGGGTAAGTGCGAACCTGGCTTAAACACAGACTGATTAATGTATTAATCCAAAATAAACTATGTAGACTATAAGTGATTATTACCAAATAAAAACAACTTACATTTACTCACTTTGTCCTATTAAAAGGACAAAGGAAGAATCCCAGACACAACTCTCTCAATTTTCAAATCACAGTTGTTCGCAAGACACGTGGGATATCACTGATTGCGTTTCATCCATGCAAGAAAGTGCTGATCTCTAGTTTTAGGAATTATCCCAAGGAAACTACCTAACATATTTAATATGTGCCAGAAGTTTTTTCCTGCTCATATTCACATAATTTAAGGTGGACGCACTTACCCCTCTAGGTAGGGAAAGTGCGTACCTTAGAATAGGTGTCATAAACCAGGTCACAAAAATTATGCTTATGGTTTATTTGACATATTATATGCTTGAAAATCTTAGTAAAGGATCTGGAAAGAAAACGAAAAAAAAAATTGTGAGTGTACAAGATTTTTCAACAGAGCAACATCCTTGAGAACATGAACTTTGACAAAAAGGGTACGCACTTACCGGAACTCACCCTACAAGATATTTTTTTCAGACATAGATTTTTATTTTAATAGCTTTTTGAAAGTCAGATTGTGTATGGTATTGTTAAAGTATTTTTAAATTTTAATTAACTATTTTGAAGCATAATTTAAAAGTGCAGAAACCTATTTAAACACTAGTAGTTAAATTGTACATTGTTAAACAACAGCATCCTTTTGTATGTCTAAAATATTACTACGAGAGAAAATTATGTATTAATAATAAATTTTACGAACGTCATTTGGAAAACTACATTCGTATTTTAAAATATTTTCAGCGGCTTTAGAAATGTGCAATTTACATATTTTTCACATATAAGGTATTCAACAATATTGCGAACACGTACATTCTCAATATGTTTATTAAAGAATGAGGTTGAAACAATATTGTGTGTTTGGAAAACTTATCTAGATTGTATTATTATTATTATTTTGTAAATCACAATTGCTGATTTTTTCTCTTCTACTGCAAACGACATTTGCTAATGTTTAATTGTCGAATATCAGCAATGAGTTTTTTTACGAAACGGAGAGGAAATAAAATAAATTGAGGATGAGATTGAAGCCAAATTTGGGGATCGGGAAAAAATTATGAAGTATACATTAAAAAAGATAACCAAATAAAAAATATGCCAGAAATACCATGCCAATATCATCTTGGCTATATTGATCGAATTCCCGTAAAACACGTCTTTTAAAATTATTGATACTACTTTTATCAGTCGCCCTAAAATTAAGTTCCCTACACCTATTTACAAACAACCAGGAAGTTTTGTATTTAATAATATTCTTCTTCTCATTCTAAGACCCTATTATTTTGTATATTTATCTTTTTTTTTTGTTATTGCTGTTGACATTTCTAATTTCAGGAGGCAAAAATAAAGAAATAAATAAATAAAATAAAAAAACATTGAAACTCTTCTTGTTTGTAGATTATATTTTGCTTTATATTAAATACACTTAATTTCAATTCAAAGCGCATTAGTGAGTTAGTTATCCTTCCCCTCTCCCCAACCTTACGCAAACCAACCTTACACAACCAGACACGAACAAAATTAAAACTTTTTTTCTAGTAAAATGCTTCGTGGTACTAGGAAACTTAAAAGCTACGTAATTATTAATTGTATATTGTTATTAATTATTTTATATTGTAATTAAATATTTATTTTATTAATGCAAAATGTGCAGTAATGTATCGTAAATTTCTAAATATACGATATCCGAGACCTAAGTAAAAGTCAATATGCTTGTAAAACTGAAGATCAGGCGTGAACACAAAAATTAGTTAAAAATAATTAATATATATATATATATATATATATATATATATATATATATATATATATATATATATATATATATATATATATATATATATATATATATATATAATACACACACACCATTTTCCATTGTATTTATCTAGTTTTCCAAAAGCTGTAATATTTATACCTCAGAGACCATCCAAGTGTCATAGGGATCCCAGTAGAATCATGAAACGCATCTAAAAGCGGAATAAAAATTTTCAGTGATATATATTTTACGACTAAAGGGGTTGTTTTGGTGAGTATGGAACGAAAACATCTCAACTCCAGTCGATACGAGACTTAGAAACTATAAATCAAACTTTAGGAGAAGCGAGGGTAGCGCTGACAAATGAAAAAATAAAAAACAAAGTTTCTCTCAAAGTGATTTTTATCGTTTTTGCGTCGTGAAGGCTTCTTGAAGTTTTCCCCTGACATCAATTTTCGCTAAAAGAGATCAAAAATCAAACCTAACAGACATATAAATGCTGAAAACTTCCCCATTTTCGTGTTTAACTTTTGTGCGGAGTTGGACTGAAGTATTTTCAGAAGCAGTCTTACACAAAATATAATGGAACGGTAGCTGTATTTTTTTTTTTTTGTTATGATAGTGGATAAAATCTTTTGACGCATGACTCTTAAATCTCTAAATATTAAACTTGTATATGTATGCATGAAAATGGAGTAACTTTTAAAAATGCAATTTAATCCACACTTTTATAAACTTTGACTTGGCAATTGATTGATTTGAACTTCAAAAGGAGATGGATAGAGTAAGTGAAAACCTGGTGAGCTAAGCTTGTTCCACACAAGCAAAACTGAGCCTAGGTAAAAGACTTTTGATATGGTTTTATCTTGTATTAAATATTTTCATAGCAGCATGAGTTGAAAACAAAGGGGGAAAATTGCGTTCTTTATTCGTTAAACTTAATCGATAAAGAACATTTTGTTTTCAAACATCTATTTTTTGTTTTTACTCTCAATGTGCAAATAATATTACTTCACATTTTGATATTTCTAATTTAATTTAAATAGCATAATGGAAAGAAAAAAATCTTAAAGTTCCTTGCCACAGATATTATGCTTTAATTGTCCACGGATGTATAATCATTTTCAAATCAGCTTGCAGCACATTTCTTAAGTGGCAACACTAAATTTTTAACTTACGCTTGCTGATTAAAATATGATGACGTTCAATATTTTCATTAAGAGTAACGTACGTCATTTTGATGACATCGTTACAACTTTTTATCCCTTTATAGCCCGACGGGACTCAGACGTACCACTTATATTAATTTAGTATTATGAATCCTAAATGCCTGGAGTCATGCTGATGGAGTCATGCTGGTGGAAAATACCACGTCTTGAACTTTGCTGAGAGGTCAACAGATCGTAACTGCGATTGGAAACAGTTTTCTTAATGACCCTAAGGCATAAGGGGCTTAGACCCTACTGATTGTCAAATTTTTTTATACTCCGTATATATGTTGTATGATCGCTGCAATTGTCTTGGGAACGGAATAAACCTGATAATACACTGGCGGAAAAAAAATCCCAACACCAAAAAAGACTTGCGCTAGATGAACGAAATTTGGCAGGCGTGTTTATACAACTGAAAGGTGACATGGATTGAAATTTCGTGCTACGCGCATAAGTGTGACGCAGCTGGCGTCACTCAGAATATGCAAATAAGGCTTGTTTTAAAAGAGTGTTGCAAAGCTCGTGAGTAGTATTTTTCCGTGAAATTTGACGCATTGCGTTCATGTTAGTCTGGAATGCCTTTAAGAAGATAAAGAAGCCAGTTTTAACAGCTCACCGAGTTTAAACGAGATCGTACAATTTGGCTAAGAGAAGGTGGATTTTCATTTCGTGATATTGAGAAAGATTTGGTGGGAATGTTTCCGTTGTAACTGCCTCAAGAAGATCGAGTTCTGAACTGCCACGTGGCACGACTGAGAAGGAAGATCGCCGAATCCTGCGCACGACTGTGGCGCATTGTACTTCATCTGCGGCTGAGATTCGAACTGCAGTTGGTACCGTCGTGACCCAAATAACGGTAAGAAATCGCTTACTTCAAGGACAGCTGCGAGCCAAGGTGTCCTGTAGCCGGTATTCCATTAGATGCAAACCATTGCCGTTTGCGACGATAGTGGTGTCAAGACAGAGCTCACTGGAGGTCGGAGTGGAGATCTGTTGTAATTTCCGATAAAAACAGATTCTGCCTTGATAGCAGTGATGGTCGTATGTTGGTCAGAAGGAGGTCAGGGGACTGCCTGCATCCAAGCCGTCTGCGGCCTAGACACAATGGACCTACACCTGGAGTCATGGTCTCGGGCGCAATTTCCTATGACAGCAGGAGCGTTCTTCTAGTTATCCCAAACACACTGACTGCAAAATTGTCGTCAGTCTAGTAATTCAACCTATAGAACAGCCCTTCATGAGTAGCATTCAAGGGGGTGCTTTCCAACAGGATAACGCTTGCCTTCACACCGCTATTGTAACGCAATGTGCTGTACAGAGTATTGACATGTTACCATGACCTGCAAGATCACCAGATCTGTATCCAATTAATCACGTATGGGATATTATTGGACGGTAACTCCAATATCATCCACAGTCAGCAATGACTGTCCTAGTATTGATGCAACAAGTGCAACAAGCATGGCACTCCATACCACAAAGTGACATTCGGCACCTGTATGACACAATGCATGCACATTTGCAAAGTTGCCCTCAAAATTCTGGAAGTTACACCGGCTATTAAACTAACATAATTTCACATTTGCACAACTTTTTCTTGAGCTAGAATTAGCCAGTGATCTTGAACATTTAATCAATTACACTTGTTAACTAGACAATTGCAGTACCAAAATTTCATTACTTTACAGTAATTTTTTCTTGGTGTTGGGATTTTTTTCTGCCAGTGTATTTTAAACTAAAAAAACAAAACAAAAAATATATATAAATTCATTGCCGAATTAATCTATATACATAAATGACTACTTTTGTATGTATGTATGTCCGGGGTAATCTTCCATACTACTGGACCAATTTTAAGCATTTTTTCACCGTAGATAGCTACATCAACAGGAATCAGGATAGGCTATAATTTATTTCTAAAAATCTTAGTTTTTAAAAGTTATTATAGAAGACGGTAAATTTCATATAATTTCCTCATTAAATGATAAAATTTTTAGTCCATTGTTGCAAAAATTTGTTGCCTTGCAACAACAATATTAATAGTGATCATAATCAAAATTTTAAACCAAGGCTTCTCTGGAGTAAGTATGAAATTTATTGCTTTCTTAGGATTTTTATATTCATATATGCCAAAAATCGTTAACAGGGTACATAAAAAGGGAATTGATTTTGGCAACACATAGAAAATGGAAAGTGTTTACAGTCAAAAAAATTTCTAAATTAGGAAATATTTCAAAGGACAGGTTTTAGCAAAAAGTAATAAACAATTTTGAAGGGAACTAGTGGTGACTTCTCATTGTCCACTTCTCTAGCTCGTCCTTTGAGCAAACTTTTTGCTGTAAATACTTATATCAAGTCTTCTATGCATGAGGCGTGAAAATAATTTCTATGGAATATACGCTGAGCAACACGTGTAATACATACAAGCTTAGAACTGATGGTTTGGGCAGGAATTCAAGTGAAACACCATTGCAATCGCTTCAAGGCGATCACAAATTGCAATCGCTACTGGAAGTCGAATTAGATTAGAATCGCATCTCGTAGCGATTGCAACGAATCAAAATTTGGGAATTTGCGATTGCATCGGTGAGTTGCTATCGTCATTGTTTCACTTGAATTCCTGCCTTAGTACCGTAAATAATCATTTCGTTTGTGTAAAAGTGTGTTCTTGTATAATGCCACGAGCACTGAATTTGACTTACGCTTGACGTGAAATATAATAAAGTACCAGAGCACTTGGAAACTTTGACGGGAACATTTGGGTATATGGATGTATATTTTCAACAACTTTAAGATGAATTATTTACATAGTTATCGTCTACAGTACTTATCTTATTGCGTCAAATTATTTTAATTCATACTCATCCTTTCTGTGGTCTTTTTGAAAATTTTAAACCGAGTATCTTTCTATGTCCTGCTTTTTTCTCCTGAACTCCAACGAAATGAAAGTCGTACCAGGTACTGATTGATTCGTAATATTTCAGGTTTTATTAGTCTTAATTTACATAAGGTTTGATAAAAGAATGCTGAAGAAAGTGAGGAAAATCTCCAAATTTTTGCTCAAATTTAAAGCGATTTGTCCCAAATGATTAAGGCAGGGATTCAAGTGAAACAGGCCATCGCAAATTACAATCGCTACTGGAAATGAATTACATTAGAACGTTTCTTGATAAAAACATCGTGACGTCAGCGTGACGTTTGCCTATGAAAAACGAGCTAGATAAAACGTCACAGCCTACTTGGAGAATAAGAGGAGATCGCTGAGTGCTTGTGAGCTCTTATTGGCTCCACCCGTAGTGACGTCATGCCAAGTTAAGTTGATGATAATGTAATTCACTTCCAGTAGCGATTGCAATTCGAAGCGATCGCAGTGCTGTTTCACTTGAATCCCTGCCTAAATATGAAAGCCATTGTTACAGAACGTGATTGATATGAAAGTTTTTATAATTATCATGAAAATTTTGAATGAAGGCCTAACTGAAGCAAACATGACACTCATTAGCGGGCCACGTATGTAATACGTCGTGAAATTTTATGAACTGCGAGAATCTAGTGTTGTTTTGAAATATAAATTAATTGAAAAGCCGTTAATATAGCCTTTAATTAAACTAGTCTACTTATATTAAAAACTGAGTATCTTTCTTTCTTTCTAACTATCTTTCTATCTCACGCTTCTTTCTCCCGAACGCCAATGAACTGAAAGTCGAACCAGGTACCGATAGATAGGTAATTTTTCGGGCTGCATTAGTTTCAATCTATATAATTATACGATTTTAATTAGCGAAGATATCAATTAATAAGTAGTCAAGTTTAAAGCGATTAAGCCTAATAAATGATTAAATATGAAATCCATTCTGGCAAACCGTCGTTGCTATGAAACAGTGATAACAATGATAATGAGAATTTTGAATGAAGGCTTAACTAAATCAAACACGAAACTCATAAGCGGGCCACTTACGTAGAATTTTTATCGCTAGCTACTTGTAATATTTTGAAACATTCATTTGTTGAAAAGCCATCTACTTATATTAAAAACTGAGTGTCTATGTCTGCTTTTTTTCTTTGAGCGAGCTGAACTTACTGAAACTCTCCTCACCATCTTGAAGGCGCGTAGCATCTCAATAATTCGAATGATTTTTTATATAGGAAAAAAGTAAAGGCGTGAAGCGCCTGTTAGCGAGCTGCCTTGGCGGGGAGTAGTTTCTTGAAAATTTCGTCACTACTTTAAAGGCACGAAGTGCCCGTGCAACGCAGGGGCACGTGCGTGGTATGTCTTGAAATCGAATGAACATTAAATTCTATCAAATAATATAACTTCAGAATGATGTAAAAGTTAGAGAGGGAGGACGTTATGCATCAACATGCCGCAGGAAGCTAATCTAGCTGCCCTGGCAGCTAGTACACAAATAAATACCGGAGAATAACGAGGATTATTTTTTAGTGTCAATCGTTCAAATTTTAGACGCGTTGATACTTTCTTTCCTTTTTTTTCCTTACATAGTTTATTTTATGAAGCATTTACTTAAGAAAATTAGGTGAAGTTTTGCAATGGAAACATTACCTTATTTCATATGTACATTTACACTAAAAAGAATAAAATAAAAATATTTTTGAAAAAAAAAATGAACCGACTTCGGAACTTCACTCAGCAAATGCTCTAAAAAGTAAAAAATTGTAACTTTATTCTTTGAACACCATCGATACTACATTTAAACATAAGTTTTGAAGTCGGCGCAAAAACTATAGGTAAAATGATGTTTACTATATTTTGCCAACATTTTCAGAGAAATCATTGAAAATTTAGAGCTGAATATTTGTACCATTGCATAAATATGTATTTTTCCATGAATGCGAATGCGAATAAAGAACCTGGATTAGTTTAAATTAATATTTATAGTTTCGAATGATTCTCTTTAGCTTTTTTGCGCCGACTTCAAAACTTATGTTTAAATGTAGTATCGATGGTGTTCAAAGAATAAAGTTATTTTTTACTTTTTATAGCATTTGCTTAGTGAAGTTCCGAAGTCGGTTCAATTTTTTTTTCAAAAATATTTTTATACTCTTCACATCTACTCGCAACAAAGACTTTTGCAGTAAATACTTGTGCCAAGTCTCCTATATATGCAGCGTAAAATAGTTTTAATAGAATATAAGCTGATCAAGTCTCTCTTGCCTAATACCAGCTCAAACTTAATGCTTTATTACCGTAAATATTTTACTTCCTTTCCGTATAAGATTATGCTATTTTTATGTGGCAACAGCAAATGAATTTGACTTTTATTTGACTGAAATACAAAAGACTTTCAGTACTTGGAATTTACAAGCGACACTTTCAGAATGATGAATTATTTATAGGGTGAGTTCTGGTAAGTGCGTACCCTTTTTTGCAAAGTTCATGTTCTCAGGGATGCTGCTCTGTTGAAAAATATTGTACACTCACAATTTTTTTTTAGTTTTCTTTCCAGATCCTTTACTAAGATTTTCAAGCATATAATATGTCAAATAAACCATAAGCATAGGTTTTGTGACCTGGTTTATGACACCTATTCTAAGGTACGCACTTTCCCTACCTAGCGGGGTAAGTGCGTCCACCTTAAATTATGTGAATATGAGCAGGAAAAAACTTCTGGCACACATTAAATATGTTAGGTAGTTGCCTTGGGATAATTCCTAATACTAGAGATCAGCACTTGCTTGCATGGATCAAACGCAATCAGTGATATTCCACGCGTCTTGCAAACAACTGTGATTTGAAGATTGAGAGAGTTGTGTCTGTGATTCTTCCTCTGTCCTTTTAATAAGACCAAGTGAGCAAATGTAAGTTGTTTTTATTTAGTAATAATCACTCATAGCCTACATAGTTCATTTTGGTTAAATACATTAATCAGTCTGTGTTTAAGCCAGGGTTCGCACTTACCCCTTCTTAAATGTAAGATGAGACATGTGCGTCCAATAGCTTTGTTGCAAGTGCGTACCCCTGTGATTTTCTTTAATTCTATTTGTATGGTAGATCGTTAGGTGACCTGAGTGAACAATTCGTTTTTTTTTTTTTTTTGAATAAATACGGTTTTAAAATATTTTTCTTATTAGAATCTTAGAATCAGCAGCAGTAAGAAAAAACACAAAATAAAAAGCAAAAAAAGGAAAAAAAAAGAGAATAATTGATCATGATGTGATACTTGTACTTTTTTTTCCTTGTACATTCAAATAGTTTTTCACAAGGTGTTCTTTAATTTTCTTAAATATAATTTATCCATTACTCCACCTTCGTTTTTTGAATCAGTTGATTCCTTATTTAGTGTTTCACTTAATTTCATTGCTTCATTTGTCATTCTGGTTTAAATTAAGTATAGCTCATGCTTGCTATTTTCAACGAAAAATTTACTTTCTGATATCTAAAAGCCAATATATTTCAGAGGTAATGAATAAAATTGAAATCTTATGCCGCATTCAATGTTAATATAAATACTTGATGGAAATGACGTCGGATTTATAATCGGTTTATAAAAGAGTTATAAGCAAAATTAAAGGTGAATTACGAGAGTCGTATTTTCTACGTAATGGTACACACTTGCCTCATCATAATGGTACGCACTTGCTCCGCATAATAGTACGCATATGCCTCATGATAGTGGTACGCACTTGCCCCATCATAATGGTGCGCACTTACCCCCACCTTACTTTAAAGAAAGGGAAAGTGCGTACCGTCATATAAACAAATTTTAGTTAGAGTATTTGATCAAAATACCCCATGTATGTTATTAGTAGCTATTACTTAAAAGAAACAACATGCATTTCTTGACTTTAATTGCTTGGTATGACTACAAGAGAAACTGAAACAAAACCTTCTCAATCTTTACTTAAGAGTTTTTTTGAAGACATTTAAGTTATCCCTGATTGTGTTTCGTCTATTGAATCCAGGCCTGAATTCTACCTATTGAAATTATCATTAGACAGTTATCTAACATAGTCGATGTGTTGCAGAAGCCATTTCAAGACAGTGTTCATATAATTCCCAGTGGACGCACTTACCCCGTGGACGCACTTACCAGAACTCACCCTATAGTTATCGAGTGCAAAATTTATTTCATTATGTTATATTATTAATTAAGACTGCAACGAGTTTCTTAATTGGAAAGTTTTTTTGATTGATCGTTTGCTGCTTAAATTTAGCTAATATTTCGAATTTTATTAAGTATAATGTACGTAATTTCGATGACATGGATTAAATTACTTAACGGCCGTATTCTCAATGACATCTCACCACGGAGATAACACTCGGGTTATCCAAATCGGGTGTTAAGCTAAAACTCGAATTAAATGTTTTGCGTATTCTCCAAGTCGTTTAATTCCAAACTTCAGTAATATCTCAAAAGAAGGGTTTTGTAGAAAAATAATTAAATCTTTTGACGGAAATCATGAATAATTTCTTGTTATCAACTTCTTTAGCCTGACTGAGAGCCAAACTTTTTCGGTCAATACCTATGTCGAGTGTTCTAAGTATGAGGCGTGAAAATCATTCCGACTGAATATGATGTAAGATACTCGTATTTTGTCTAATACCAGCTTAAAACTGATGCATGTAGTCTAAGAGCTAGCAAAGTTTTCGAGTGACAATTTTAAGACGTGTGTTTCTTTAATATATCTTTCCCTATGCTCTTGTTAGCAGCATGCGAGGTGTCTGGCAGCTAAGAGTGGTTGCGTTTTTTAGTGCGCATCACATTTTTGCTATTAAAAATAGTGATTTTTTTTAAACCATTTTGGGAAAATCAGAAACTTAAAATTTTCGTAAGTATGTTGTGTAACGTAGCTCTATTTCTTGCCGTCACAATAGTTTTCGAATTTCTATTCTACTGTGTTTACATAAGAAGTTGCATGTAAAAACTTCTGTTTTGTGTTTTTCGTTTTTAACAGTTCTGTATTTCGTACAATTTTTGAAATAGAAATCTAAATCTTTTCAGGATTACAGGGTTACTTATCTTGTCATATGCGTTCTTCCCACCAAGTTTGTTATAATCGAAAGTAGTTAACTCAAAAAAATTTTTTCATAATTGATTTGACGTAGAATTGCCTGAAAATCACCTAATAATTATTGCTTTTTCCTAGTAAAAGTGTGACGTGCAGTAAAAAATGCAACCACTCTCGACTACCAGATACTCTAAATGCTGCTTAAAAGAGAATAGGGAAAGTTATATTAAAGCGCCAGACGCCTTAAAATAGTTGTGTTTTTGACATTGTTAGCTCTTGCACTATTAGGTACCTGTACAACAATCAGTTCATTTCCGTAAAAGAGTGTGTCCCTTTTGTGTGATACGCGCATTTAACTCGGGAGAGAGCTCGCGCGGGGTCGAAAACGACCCCAGCCATTTTTGTTTCAATTTCTTGAAATTTCATAGCCATAAAAGGAAACCATGTTTTCGGTAGCGACAATTGTGTCCTTGCTTGATGTGAGGGTGTTGTTGGAATTTTCCTTAACCCTTTCCATTTTTGCAAAATAGGGGTTCTTTTGCGGGCACTGGGGTAGTTTTCGAACCCCGCGCGAGCGCTCGTCTGACAAATAACGACGCAAGTACTCGCGAGTTAATTTGACTTTTGACTAACGCTTGGATGCTAATATAACAGAGCCTTGGCACTCGGAAACTTCGATAACAAAACTTCAAAGATATAATTGTACTTTTTCAAAAACTTTGAAATTTAGGCAGGGATTCAAGTGAAACAGCACTGCGATCGCTTCGAATTGCAATCGCTACTGGAAGTGAATTACATTATCATCAACTTAAATTGGCATGACGTCACTACGGGTGGAGCCAATAAGAGCTCACAAGCACTCAGCGATCTCCTCTTATTCGCCAAGTAGGCTGTGATGTTTTATCTAGCTCGTTTTTCATAGGCAAACGTCACGCTGACGTCACGATGTTTTTATCAAGAAACGTTCTAATGTAATTCATTTCCAGTCGCGGTTGTAATTTGCGATTGCCTGTTTCACTTGAATCCCTGCCTAAATAATTACATAATTTCGTCAGCAACATATATCTTCTTACCTTATATTTTTTTTAATCGAGACTGCATCGAGTTTCTTGAGTGGCAACATTTATTTTATTTTTTTCTCCCCTTGCGTCGCAGTTATCAGATGTTTAGAATTTTCGCAACTTTTATGAGTTCAAGATATCGATTAAATTACTTAAATTCTACAGATTTCAATTATAACTCAGAAGAGCGGTTGTGGCGAAAAGTAATTAAATCTTTTGACGGAAATCATAAATGACTTCTCGTTATCATGGTTCTTCAGCGCGACTGAGAGTCAAACCTTTTTCGGTAAGATACCTATGCCGAGTCTTCTAAGTATGAGGCGTGAAAATCATTTCCACGGAATATGATCTAAGCTACTCGTATCTCGCCTAATACCAGCTCAAAACTGATGCTTAGGTACCGTAAATAATCACTTCATTTCCGTACAAGAGTGTGTTCCTTTTGTATGGCACGCGCATTGAATTTACCTTACGCTTGGCTGGAAAATATAAGAGAGCCTCGGCACTTGGAAACTTTGATAGCGACTTTTTTATCTGCCGCAAAGAGCTTAGAGATTCAATCAATTTTCTTTTCACACTGATAGAGTGTTTCTAGTGATGAATTGAAGTCGCGCCTTTATTCTGTTCTTCAAAGGGATCTTTTAATGGTGTGTGATTGAGTGTTTCCCTTAGAATTCCCTGGTGACATTTATTTGAAAATGCTTATTGGACGCAAACGTATGGCGTTATTCAGAGTTTAAAAATGTATTTTTCTGCAGTGATTATATTATAAACGAAAGTAATTTAATGTAGTTAGCAATATTTAGTGTTAGGAAATTGCTTTTGACATATGATTCTATTTTTTTTTCTTGTAAATAAAACACTTACATGAAAAAGTACTAATACTATTTTGCAAACATTTAAATTGAGAAACGATTTTAAAATATGTCATGCATTAATGCTACTGAAATATCGATGATTCGATAAGATGCAATACAAGGATACAAGCTTATTATTGTTTTGAAATCTTCTAATTATTTTATTATCCTTTCTTACAAATAAAATGTTAGCTTCGGCTAATGATATTTTGGAAACTTTTGAATTAAAAAATGCTTCTGAATAACTCGATTACATCTAACACAAGCACACGTGAAGCCCTACTGATTTCATAGAATATGACTCAAATTTATTTTTGTGCTTTATTCTCCCTTATGGTATTTACTCTTATGCTCTACAAAATGTTTTGCTCCCCCTTTTTACTTCCTTTTACGTAGTAAAGGAAGTATTGTGATCACGAAAAAAATTTCACTCAAATTTCGGTCTAAATTTTGACTTTGCTCACCCCTGAATGAATGTCGCGTGATTTTTTCGACCTGTCAGCACGTGCATATGTACCAAACAACATACAAACAGCCGAAAAATCAATTTCGACCACCCCCGAGTAAATTACGACGAGTTTTCTCGTGACGTCTGTATGTACGTATGTGCGGATGTATGTACGTATGTGGTTCGCATAACTCAATAACTATATGCCGTAGAAACTTCTAGCTTGGTATGTAGGCTCTGAGGGGGGTCTAGTTGTGCACCTCCCCTTGTGATTGCATTCGAATGTTCCCAAAGGGGTCTTTTACCCCTTTTTTGGGGTAAATCAATGTTAATTTCAATACAGACTCAAGTGATATGAATTGGCGCCACCACTTGGCGACATGTCGCCAAGCTTTTGGTCGCCAAGTGTTTGACGCCAACTTGGCGACATATTGCCAAGTTGGCGACAAATTTGGCGAAAAAATTATTTTTTGAATTTGGGTTCAACTTGGCGCTATTGGCGATATTTTGCGAAAAATTCACTAAATAATATTAAAATCAGCAATATTTAGAAAAATAACCATTGTAAAATATTTTTTGCATTGTTTCGTGGTAGATTAGGGGAGTAAATATTTGAATTGTTACCTTGCTCACTCCAAGCACTTTTTTTAACACTTAAGGCAACTACTAAGAAATTTACACGTAAAAGGAAGTAGTGTGGGGTCCATACCAGATTTTTTTAATTAAAAGCATGAATGTTTTCATAACTTTGTAGCGTTTTTAAACTATCTGCTATAAATGTGTTATATTGAAAAAATAATTATAAAACTTGTATAATTAAAGCTTTTTTGCTATTACTACTTCGGGAAAGATAATAAAGGTATAAAGCGAGTACAGTGATAAACCGTAAGTCCTTTTCTCCGAAGTGTCTTAATTTTCCCTTTTACGGGATTATTTCTTAAAAAGAATGAGCAATCAATCTATTTTCCTGTTTCTGCCGATTAAGTTCTTTTTGTGATGGATTAAAACTTAACTTGTCGGTGAAAATGTGCTAACTGTGCTTGAAAAAGTCTCCGCTTCACTAAGAGCAATTTGAAAAGTCATACAGTAAGAAAAGATCATATTTCCAGTCGCAATTTTGTGATTTAAGAACTACCGTAAAATGGGGTGTATAGGAACAGCGGGGTCAATCGGAACAAAACTTCCCAACCGTACAAAGAAATTCTTCATAAATATACTATTGGGTATTTTTCGCCATGAATTTTTTTTTTAGAAAGGTAAGATCATAGGAAGTAGGAAAAAAATACTTTTGTCAATCTGGCAACGCTACTGGCTTCTAAAGAGGGCTGCACGTTGAATGCTAGAAAACATCACATTTTCATAGACTGCAAAACTTCATATGCAAGAACAAACCTTCTTATATTTAAAAACTATGAGTGGTATGTTTCAATTATACATGTATCTGAACAACAGAATACCACATTAGAATTTACATTTTTTATAAATTGTGTCATAAAAGTGAAGAATTCTGAAAAATGCCATGGGAAAAAAATTTGCGGGGTGAATCGGAACACTTAGTTCTGTTGTTCCAATTCAAACTTATTTGAAGGAAATTGTTTGAAAAATCAAGATTCTAACCCCAATTCTTCTAATCAAGACAGGGACAAGGATTTATTACTGTTTATCCCTTCTCGTGAGCAACTAGATCTTAGAATGACAAAAGTTACAGATTTCAAAAGATTTTTTCTCCAGGAGACTTTTTTTTACTTAAAATAAAAGGGAGAAAGTCACATAGACTTTATGTAGTAAACGTCCAGCACACAGACAGTGATGAATAAGCGAAAAAATCTTTCAGGACAATCCCCGAAACCCAGAAATTTCAAAAAACTAAAGAAAAGGCAGAGTTCATCCCAGGAGATGTTATGAAAAAACTTAAGCCAAGTCACAATTGCTAGTTTTAAGGACAAGTACATATTTGTGGACGACATGAGTGACTTCCATTCATGTTAAATCTTTGCATTTCAATTCAAAAGCTTTTCTTAAAATTACTTTTCATTTTTCATAAGTTCAAAATTATTTTGAATTTTCACAAATTATAAACGTTTACTGGTACTGAAATTATACATTTATTTGACAGTAATTATCTGTTCTTATTCTCCCCCATCAATATTACTCATGTTTGTGAGACCTATTACAGATTAAATTGAAAAAAATAAAAACTTTAACAAGTGTTCCGATTGACCCCTATCAGCGGGGTGATTCGGAACACCCATAATTTGCTATATATTTTAATAATAATTGTTCAAAATCTTTTGTCTTTGCTTGGAATATCAAAAGTAAAGCAAGACCGAAGTTTTTACCCAAAAAATCAAATTAAAAAAAATCTTTTAACTGCTTTTTTTACAATCAAAGCTGAAAAGTGTTCCGATTAACCCCATTTTACGGTATATCTCAAGTTTTTTTCTTGAGAAACGGGCGAACTAGTAAAGAAACTTTTCAGAGCAGTAAGAGTAGTATTGTTGATATTACGTTATCGATATTAAACCCACAATATAGCAACTTGTCCCTCATTTCTATTTTTCTTGTTCTGCTTAAATGTATCTCGACGGATAGTTTAGCCATATTTCGGTTTTCGCTGCCCTTTCATTACCTCTGTTTTCTCTTCTAAATACCCATCGCCCCCCTTAAGAATTTACCGCCCATTTGAGGGGCCCAATCACCCCCAGGCTGGTAACCACTGATTTAGGTCTATACGTTCAGTATTTTTATTTGGAACATTCGATAATGAGATGAATATAATAAAATTGTGATTGAAATGCGTCCTTTACTTTTGTTTGGCGATTATGATTTATATTAAGTAGAAATATACAATAAAAGCACAATGTATTTATATGATATCAAACATTTAAAAATAATTATACTTTGCGTATCCCTTCTCCAGGTTTTATAATTGTATCTCTATTAACTAAATCTTCTGTTTTGATTTTAGTAATTTTAATTTTGTTGTGTGCGTCAAATTGTGTGAAATGATTCTATTTCTTATTGACTAAAAAATCAAGTTATTTCTGGAAATTTGAATAATATTTCTAGAGATGGTTTGGATAGTAATAAAAACAAGCATTCATAGATCATTTTATCAGTTTCATCAACAGCTTTATTCATAATCATTTTATATTACAAAAGCAGGTCTTATATTCGTCTACACGTGGACAAGAACTATAAATGAAACGAAAAAGGCTTATTTTAAAGGACAACAACGATTTTTGTTAAAATAGCAGCATCTTGCAAAACCCTGAGACAAAATTTATATTTAATTCCGAGCAACCGAATGCTGAAACGCCAGGGCAATCCCATCCTTTGATTTCTATTATTAAATTGAAACTTCCAAATACTAAGCCACACATCTTATATGTTTCAGCTGCAATTGGATTTGTATAAATGAAACATATTACACGGGACATAAGACAATGGAAGCAGTGGAAATGATATCCCCTTTCCCGTGATGCTTCACGGTTCTGCACCTCCGACATTTTTTTCTCTCTCTCTTTTCTCTCAACATCTCGGAGCTTGACAGCACCTCTCGTAGCGTATGACAAAGTAATAATGAATTATTAATGTTCCAGATTGTCATGCTAATTGAAACCTGGAGGAACAACGGGGAAGTAATTTATCTTCAGATCTTGCATTAAGTCTTGTATTTTGTGGTGAGTGTGTGAAAGGTGAGAAAATTGCTGAAATGAGGTGGAAACAACTTTGTTTCAAGGAAATGTTTTTTGATTAGGTTTATGAAAGAACCGTGATTTTTAATTGCAGGCTAGGTTTTTTGGTTCGGTTAGCTTTTCTTTGTTGTTGATGAAGACATTTTAATATGTTTCCTATTAGTTGAAATTTATTTCCAACCTTTTTGTGATACATTTGCTGCGTCTAATTGCATCTGAATGAGATAAATAATACAAGTCAAGCTTTTTCTGTTAGAAATCCCGTGTTTTGTAACTCCGCGAAGTTCTTTTCAGCGTTGGAAAATTTGAACATTTGAAACAAATTTTTCGTTATGTCTTGTATTTTGTGTAGAGCATTAAAGGTGAGAAAGGGGTAATAATATAAGGTGATTAGGGTGAATAAACTTGTTTGAGGGAAATATTCTAAGCATGCTCATAAAAAGAAAAAAATGTTTTAATTTCTGAGAATGGTTTTAGTATTCTTATTTTGCTTTGCCCAATGACGCTTCATATTTCTGCACGCCATTTTTTCTCTTTTCTCTCAACATCTCGGAGCTTGACAGCATCTCTCGTAGCGTATGACAAAGTAATAATGAATTATTAATGTTCCAGATTGTCATGCTAATTGAAACCTGGATAAACAGCGGGGAAGTAATTTATCTTCTGATCTTACATTAAATCTTGCATTTTGTGCTGAACGTGTGAAAGGTGAGAGAACTGCTGAAATGAGGTTAAAGCAACCTTTCTTCATGGACATTTTTCTTTAGTAGGTTTATAAAAAAAACAGCATTTTTTTAAGGGAATTCACTGCATTGCATGTCTAATGCGACAAATACTAATATTTTGCATAACTTAGTAAGTATGCAACAATATATACAAATTAAATCTATTAGCAAGTCCCTGAATTTAGCTGCAATGATGATAATGCTTATGGCGCATTTCCCCGTATCCGAAAGTACACAACGAGCAAAGTAAGTCATAAATTACTGGAAACTGGCCGGAATTTAAATGGAAAAAAATAACAATTTGAAATATGTATATATATATTATTTAAATACGTCTGCAGTGATAATTATCCTTTCTTTATTTAAATTACACTGCTTTACCCACCATTTACCAGTCAGCGGACCCCCCGGTAGA
>JAXGGA010011978.1:0-40436 GCA_038373865.1 Uloborus plumipes | reverse complement strand
GGCTTGAGTGAACGAGTTTGGCTTTTAATTTATCATTTGCTGGTTGATGTTTGTCGATGTTTATTGTTTTTATTATCATGGTGAAGAATAATGCACGAAATTTCTATTATTTTGTTTTTTAAGTTAGGAAAGAAAACTTTCTTCTTCTTTTAAACTTTGGTAAGATTTCTGTGAGCGGCAAAATTGTTCTTATTTTCTCTTTTGGCTCCCCTTGGGGTTGCATTCGAATTTCCCCAAGGGGTTTTTACCCCTTTTATGGGGTAAATCAGTGTTAATTTCAATGCAGACAAAAGTGATATGAATTGGCGCGAGCACTTGGCGAAATATCGCCAAGCTTTTAGTCGTTAAGTGTTTGACGCCAATTTGGCGACATATCGCCAAGCTGGCGGCGAATTTGGCGAAATTTTTTTATTTGGGTTCAATTTGGTGCTATTGGCGATATTTTGCGAAAAATCCACTGAATGATGTTAAAATCGGCGATATTTAGGAGATTAATCATTGAAAAACATTTTTTTGAATTGTTTTGTGGCAACCTAGGGATGTAAATGTTTGAATTGTTATCTTGCTCACTCCAAGCACTATTTTAGCACTTAAGGCATCTACTAAAAAATTTACACGTAAATGGAAGTAGTGTGGGGTCCATGCCAAATTTTTATATCATTCTTTAAAAGAATTATAGTTGAATAACTAAAATAGAGTATTTTTTCTGCTATATCAATTTTTTACAAATGAATTTTTAATTTTATACCACGGGCAAAGCCGTGCGGGTACCGCTAGTACCTAATAAACCGTCAAGAAAGAATGATGGTAATTTCTGGAGCAGGTACAGACTATGATAAAATATTATAAACTAAATATTATAACTAAAATGAACAATACCAATTTCTAGGCTGAGTATGGCTCAAAATACTCGTAATATTTAGTTCGTTTCTGAAATAAATGTTTTCAATATGCAACACATTTTGGAAAAAACCCATTTTACCGACATAGGGGGCTTTTTCAAGTGGGCCCACTTCGGCGAGCCCTGGCAGTGCATCTTCGTATTTTATTTTTTGGTAAAATTGGAGTTTCATTCGGCTGGTTAAGAATTTTCCAACTCCCAAAAGTTTTAGTTTACGTTATGGGTCATTCCATAGAAATATCAACCTCAGCCGAAGAAAAAAAAAAAATACCGAAGTGAAAAAAGTATCAAAATATAAGTAAATAAATAAAAATCATACAAAGTAAAAAAAAGAAAAAGTATTGTAATCATCACTGAGATTAGACATAAATAGTTTGTAGTGTGTATTCTGCTTGTTATTCGATGGTTACGTTAGTCACACTCCATCTTGAGTAAAAGTGACACTTAAGACTAAAAAAAATTAAGATTTAAGGAATGTGTTTTATGTTTTTAAAAGCCAACTTTACACATTTTTCAAATATATCATTCAATTTTTTACACTTGCTTAACTTTGTTAAATTTTTGCCTCGCAACATGAGTATTCATTTTCAGGGTTGCAAAAATGTTACGTAAGTCACGCTGCGATTTTGGTTGGAAAAATATCTACTGTCAGTCAATTTGTTTTAAATTCTTCGCAGAAATGATACATAGATACCACGTACATTGTAAATCCACCAGCATAACTAAAAAATATTTTTTATCCTTTAAGTTACAAGTAAAAACAGTTACAAAATCAGCTCTGAATGTTACGTTAGTCACTATGGCATGACCCTTATTTCAAGTAAGGTTAAAAATTTTAGTTTAGGTTTAGCCAGGTTAAAGTTACAAGGTGAATAGATTATGTTACAAACAGTTCAACTATAGCATGGAAACATCAAGTTCCTTGTTAAAAGATTAATTATTTGCAAGATGCTGCTTATATTAAGCAAAGATACTGCAAGAGTTTTGTTTTTTCTTTTAAAGTGTCAAATTCAACGTTTTCTGGAAGCAGTAGCGTACGTATGGAGTACAGCGCCCCTGGCGAGCTTAAGAAATAGCGTCCCTCAGTTCCGCCCCAAAGGAAGGTCACTGTGACCTCCCAAATATTTGCTTAATCGAAGCATTATAATTGATTGTTATGGCAAATTTTCAGACTATATTGCAATATTGTTAGTCTTTTTAAGAATGTTTTTAATAATACATAATACTCCTTCTCTTTAAATATTATGCTAGAAATGTGTACATGCTCGTATTTTGTAATAAAGAAATTTGAATTTTCATTCGGCAAAATGAGAGTTTTCCCCTTCCTAACAGTTTTAGTTCAGAACCGCCCTGCCTTTTCCCATCAATTTATACAAATTCAATGAAAACCACAGTGCTAACAATTCGTTGCTAAACATCGGCCCAATTTTTTTTAAAAAAAATTGAAGTATGACGTTTATTATTATTATTATTATTATTTACTACCTTATTGCCCGGAGTTGCCCGGTATTACATTATGTTTAACTTATTTCACGCTAAAATGAAATAGGTGAGCCTTAAATTGATAATTCATCGTTAATCGTAATCTTTGTTTAAAAATACTAACATTTTAAATGTGTTTCATTTTATCAATTTGTTTGCTTAAAAGTTTATCTTTATTAGTCTATTTATTCAAAATTGAAAGAAAATGGCCATTTTGAGACAAAAAATTTGAGTTTTGAGCTTTTTGGATTTTTTTTAATTTCAAAACCCCGCCTATGTGAATTCTAATGCATCGAGGAGCCTCTGTGCTTAGTTTGATGAAAATCCGACGAAAACTGTGGATTTGTATAAGAAATAAATATACATACATACATTGAAAAATAGAGAGAGAGATTGATTTATTTATTTTAATATTTTCTATTAATATAATCAAAAAAATTTTTAATATCTTTTCTTTTTTAATCAGTCAAAATGCCGCCCCCTGGTTGATGCACCCCTTGAAAGAGCCACTCCAACCAACTGCCACGCCACTGTCGTGTGGAAGACAGGAATTTGTTTTCAAAAATTAAACAATAAAAACAAACCATCATTAGAAAAATGAACATACAAAATAAATCAGTGCCAAAATGTCACGGCAGTCGTTTAATCTTTATCTCATATGATTGTCCAGTTATGCTAAAGTCCCAAAGAAAAACTTTAGTATTAAGAGAAGTTATAATTTGGCCTTAGTAACTTGATACTTGTTGACCTTGGACAAACTCAGTTATGTTTGGGTAATTTCTAGATTGGCGTAATTCCTATAAACACATCGCAGCACAATCGGCTTTCCTCCATCCTTAAATCCCCTTTAATCTTTATCTCATATGATTGTCCAGTTATGCTAAAGTCCCAAAGAAAAACTTTAGTATTAAGAGAAGTTATAATTTGGCCTTAGTAACTTGATACTTGTTGACCTTGGACAAACTCAGTTATGTTTGGGTAATTTCTTGATTGGCGTAATTCCTATAAACACATCGCAGCACAATCGGCTTTCCTCATTCCTACCTTTACAAATGGACTTCGTTTCAGCGCCAGCGGATTGGAAGTCAACTTAACAGAATCAGACTATTGTTATTAGGAATTGCATGAGAATAAGAGATGAAGAATTTATAGTCTACGACATTTTCAAAATAATGTCCTCAAGAATTTTTCAGATAGTAACAGTAATTTATGCAACAGAGATTAACGCAAAACAAAAAGAAAGAAATAGAATGAAGTTCTTCAGGTCGCTATAACACTACATGAGAAAAACTTAGCTCGTTACAGAATTAATTTAGCTTTTTTAGGCAAAAAATACATTGTTTAAAAATATAACAGAAAGCTCTTTTTCTTCATTGACTTACTTTTATAGCTATTCTAAAAAACGGGGAAAAAGAAAAAAATCGCTTTAATTATCACGAAACTCTAAGACTGAATTGAAATGTACTAGTACGAAGGATCTTTTAAATCTTATTCTTTGTCCACTTTTTGCCATTTTTACTATTTTCAGCCACATTCAAATAAAAATGTCAGCTCAAGAACCTCGAATAGTTTTAGATTAATAAGAAAAAAAAAGATCTTCAACACAATTTTCAGAATTCATCTAAATAAAAAGTTTTCATCTTAATTCTTAAAACATTTTTTTTTTTTTTAAGTTGAAAACGGTGCACTGTTTAATTTCTTCACATAGTTTGTTCAAACAACTTTATTACTTTATATTTACCGTCATTTATATTAATCGGACTACTGTGGAATCGTCATGAGACACATTCCCTTTTATTATCAAGTCGTTAAATTCGAGTACACAGAAAAGGTTCAATAAATTACCGGCACTTTTTTTTTTCTGGACTAATCTTTAATTTCTCAAACATATTAAATTTTATTGACTCGGAGAAACTTAAAATTAGTATTATTTTATTAATTTTCTTTTTAAACCTAAAATGTAAACATTTCTTTCTCTCTCTCTCTCCCTTTCTTTTTTTTTCGTTTGTTTTATCGTAATACAGTAACCCCTCGTTACGTTGCGTCTCGTTATATCGCTCATTCGGATACATCGAGTTTTTTCCTTGTCTCCGGAAAAAAGATATTAAAAAAAGTATAGCTTCAGCGAGGAAAAAAAAAAAAACAAATTTTTCAGAAAGAGTATTTTACTGTTTTTGAAATCAATGAACAAAACTTGTGTATTTTCCACTCGTCTAAATTTGTTGCAGTTAAGCTTTCGATTCTCCACCATAAAACCGAATGGTAAAAATATTAATTTACTTCTAAAACAAAATTGACAAGCTATTTTTTTTCCTTTTCTTTTGATGAAAAAAATCATCCCAGTATGATAATGAACTATTTTTTTATAGAGGCACATTTCATTTTTTGTACGTTATTTGAATCGCTACTTTCTATGACCTGGTTATATCTCGTTTTCGGAAAAATCAAGCATTTTCGCTCTTTCCCTGCAAGAACGATATAAAGAAGGGCTGCTATACCAATACAGTCGAACCTCGCTCATTCGAGCACGCTTAAAACGAATGACTGCTAAGACGAACTAAATTTCCAATCCCCCTAATCCTGTTTGTTGTTCTCTGCTCTTCGGATAAGTGGAGTCACGAAAAAGACGAATGGATTAAAAGTTGGTTTTAACGAACGATAGTCGACTGTGTAGATACAAATTTACAGACTTAAAAGTTTCAGGAGCGTGGAAATTCCCAATGTGCCGAACAGAACTCCAAAAAATGTGAAACTACAAATACCATCTGTGCATGAGAGCCGCGCCTAGCACTCGCGAACAATTCCACTTAAAAAGGGTAGATGAGTTGTGGGTGATAACTTTCCGAAGTTTTCAATTTAAAACTTGCATTTGCTATATCTTTTTGACATGTTTAACTGAACTATGTATTTGAAACGCGCATCGTTTTACGTTGTTTGATACATCTCCAAATGCTTTTCATTATTCTTCCCCTTATTGTTATCTTACCTGACACCCCTATTTTGGTAAGATCAGAGAAGACCTCACGCATGCGCAAATGCGCGGAAGGTTTTCCCTAAGAAGATCAGACAGAAACTGAAACACGAGTATGCACACAAAGTGTACCTAATGAGAAGGGATCAAGCTTGGAGTCAATTACGAGAAAATGTAATCGATTACGATTATGATTACGAGCATAAAAAAATGGAGATTACAATTACGATTACGATTACAGTGCTCTGCCAAATCGCAATTACGATTACAGCAACGATTAGATTACGTAAAAAATGTAATCGACTACGATTATTGTATGCCGATTACGATTTCGATTACACGATTAGTTTTCGGAGGAATATAGATTATATGTGTTTTTCAACAGAGGGGGGGGAGGATCCAGAAATTTTTGTTAGGGGTGGTGTCAAATTTCAGTGCACCTTATTAATTAAGCGGAAGGAAAACAAAGCATGTAAAATTTAAACCTTCTTTAAAATATCATACAATATTACACAACAAGTAATATTTTTTATTTATATTCTGTTACATTAACCATTTATTTTATTTTGGAAATATTTACTATCACGAAAAATATATATTGGAAATTTATAAATTGTCTATATGTAATCAATGTTGAAATTATAAAGTTCCTAAAAAAGTTATCTTAAAAGTCTTAAATAAAATTTTACAAAATTCTCAAGTAAAATTTAACCTCTTAAACAAAAAAAGACATTTTAAAAATCTATAAATATGTAAATTTTCCTTCTTTTATATACTTATTGATTGAAAATATGAGAATAAAAATATTAAGCATAAACAAAGATTAACTTATGTGTGAAAATACTTTGAAAAAAAAAGTTAGATTACACGATTACAAGGCTAAATTACGATTATTGAAAGAAAGATTACAATTACGATTACACAAGAAATACGTGATTAGAATTACGATTACACGATTACGTGTGTCTCATTTCCAAATTATGACTATGATTACGATTACAGAAAAACGTAATCGATTACGCATATTACGATTACGTAATCGGCGATTACTCCAAGCCTGGAAGGGATATTAAGGTATTTTAAAGAAGCAGTTTTGCAATAATGTGAATAATTTGCCAAATTTTCAAACAAAATTGGCGAAGCTAGGACTTTTGTGTATGGAAGGGGAGAGGGGGTCACAGCGACGTTTCATAATTATTCATCGGGTGATCATGGGAGGTGTCGCTGCACCCTGAACTCCCCTCTATTTTGAAGCAACAGCTCAGTACGGATTAATAAAGCGTTTCTGACTTTTTTTTTCTTTTTAAGAATCATTCTGAAGTCGATACATTAGCTTCAAAAGCAGAACATTTAGGAGTTCGAGTAAGTGTGAAATGTTGCCAACAAACATATAGATAAAATTAGTATAGTAATGTAACAGATTAATAAATGTATGTTGCTTTAGGAATTGACAAAGGCCTATATTCGGGCGCTGATAAAATAGGCTTGACCTTGAGAAAGCTTTATTACACAGTAAATTTCGAAAACCAACTCCGCGACAAGCTCTAAAATTTTGGAAAAGCATTTTTATCATTATTATTTTTTCAATAAGAATAACTGCTGAGTGGTAGACATAATTAACCCCTTCCCGGCTTATCCCGAGCTGGACTCGGGCAAGCGAAATGTTCCATTCTGGCTCATCCCGAGTGTAGCTCGGGCACGGTGAAAATTAACACTGCACAACCAGTCTTTCAAGAATTATTTCACATGTCCCTTTTACGGTTTCGGATGCTTTTATTTCCTATTGTTGCTACTAGATAACATAACTATTCAGTGTTTTGAGCTGTAGATTTAAGATAAGAGTAGGCGCCGAATCCAAAGTATAAGGATTTCTGCCATACAGAAAGCCAACTTTGCAGGTAAATACTCATTTATTTAAATAGATATTTTTACATTTATTTGTATGAAATGTTGCATGCGAATGATGCTATTATATTTAAAAACATATGTTTGTGTGAAAATAAGCATAAAAAAAAATTGACATTTTTTGATACGTAATTCCGAAATAAAATGAGCCTGGAAGGGGTTAAATATATTTCTTTGGGTAAAAAGTGTTGTAATCCGGATAAAATAACCTAATGGGATGATATAAACATTTTCTTAAAATTATAAGTTTTGTCGTTTGACGATTTGCCGGCACAAAAAATTTCTTTCACACCTCTCCTTGGAAAATTCCCGAAACTAAGGAAAATCGTAATGGGCAACTCTCCCGGTTCGACGACACATTTTTTTCTAAAAAGGAAAAATGAAATAAATAATTATTTATTTATTTTAAAAGGTATTTGTAGTATATGTTTGATGGTTTTTACACTCAAGCAGAATGACTACGATTACAAAACGTCAATGAAAGGTACATTGTTAAAGTCAATTTTGAAGGCAAAATCTCCCATCTGGCAACTTTATTTCAGACATTTTCTGGTTGCGTTTAGAAAACATCAAATGAGAACGTTTTGTAGTCGTTTCCATACTGGGTTTGTACAGTACTCAGTAGCGTACATAGCGGCTCCGGGGAGGGGGGGGAGGGTGCAAGAGGATTGAGGGTGCGCGATCCAGAAAAATAGCACTGCCTTACACGGGAGAAATATTCGTTTTGTTTGATAGAGAGTGGGGGAGGGGGGCTCACTCAGAAATCTCGCAGAGGGGGGCACGTAAGCCTATGTAAGCTACTGTTTATACACCTTTTAAAAATGTGACTAAACATCCTTTGGTTTCCTGTCCAACTGCTCAAGCACAACAAAAGTGCGATACTATTGAAAAAAAAAATCCTGAAATGTTTGGAAATACAAAAACGACATTTTCGCTCTTTGACGGCGAAATTTTGAGTTTTAGAAATGTAGGTCTTTCATAGATCTTCTACCCAATCATGGTAGTGTAAAAACAGGCATAGCTCAAAATTGCTCATTTTTGAGATTTGACGTTTGAGGAGTGAGCTGAATGCTCGTACAAATGAAATTAATCTGTTTCAGTGCACCCCCCCCCCTTTCTTCCTTCTCTCGCAGTTATGAAGAACAAAGTATCATTATTCTTAGAGAAAATATTTAAATATATTTTTTAGGGTTTGCTCGACCCTAGGTTCTGGTTCAAAATTAAGAACAGAGCTCTCTTCAGGACCCTATCCCGGTTAAACCACGAAGCTGTGGTAGGTACGGGGGACCCTGGAGTGTGAAATGAAATGAATGAAATGAATCATTTAATATATTTTTTGGAGATCATTTATTTTGCATAAAAGGTTCGTTTTCTAAAGGTAAATACCAATACCATGAAAAATTTATTCAGCTTTCGTATCGCTTTTTCACTACCTCTCTCACGTAAAGAAAAAAAAAAGAAAGAGAAATGAAAAAAGAATGAAAAAGTCCTTTTCTTTATTTTTTTCTCTTTTTTTTTTCTTTATTTATAAAAAGGCATATTAAAAAACGGAGACATGCGCTTCGTTCATTTGCGTTACCAGTATATAAAATTTAAAATTGACATGTTAATCTTAAAAAACCTTCTCAACGATAAAAACTATTCGATTTTGAAGACAGAGGCAAAATTGAAGGCAATCGTTAAGTTACTTTCTTGGGCTCTGAGACTCAATTACCGCAATCAATACCGCAAATATTGACCGAGCTCTAACAGAGGTTCTTTCGTCTGATAAAAGATCCTTCAATACCACTCGATGTTGTATCAAGTTTTATTAAGCTTTCTGTAAAACGTGCTACGGGGTAAGTACAAATTAATGATAGACCTGTTATTTTTTAAGTGAAATTTTTTACGCGAGGCATAGAAATTTTGATTGGCTACCTTTTCGTGTGACGCAAGTGACGGAGTTGCTTTTAATCGTTGCCAGAAAAAATAATAAACAATAATGAAGTCGGTAAAGTTAACAAATCCAATTTCGAGGCTGAACTAAAGTGAGTGGACTTTAGGCTTTTGAAACTTTTCAAATAACGGATTTGTGAGGATTTCTTTCACTCAAGGAATCACATGTCGGATGTCTTTGTATCCAGATAAGCTCACTTTTTTTTTTTTTTTTTGCATTGAAAAAGGCGTTTCTTGCAATGCCGAAACGAGTATCTGTAACATTCCTGTGCATTTCGCTTTTTCGATGTTGTATTATTACTTTTGATCACTTTGTGCTTTGCATTTCAAATTTTGTTCCGAGTTCTCGCTGTTTATGATCTATTTTCTTTACTGTGAATATGACTGATGATTTATCTTCTTAAGGGACGAAGAAGATTATGCGCAGTGGCCCATATATACATAATTTTATGCAAATAAATTAATAATAAACACAATCCATGCTATTCAGAAGTGATTGATTAACAGTCGAAATGTAAGGGCGCTTTTCCACTTACCGACATGACAGCGATAAATCGTACACGATTGTCGTCATCCGACATTGGAGCACGCAAAATGCAGTAAAATATGCTATGCGCTTTTCCATCTCCCGATTCCAGGACGATTGTGTCGTCTCAGCCCGAACGCTGTCGTTTGTCGTCCCATTCGTGTTGGATGGCAGCCGTCTCGCCTTTAAAATCGGGACGACATTCATTCATTTGTTTACTTTCTTCGAAGATGCAATACATAGAAATGGCATTTAAATTTAACATCGCTGCATTAATGAAATATAAGCTTAAATTTTCAGACGATAAATAAAGAATGTATAGCAATAAAATAATTTATTCATTTTGCTAAATATTTTGTTTCACTTCTGTTGCTCAGACGATCTTTATTTCTGCAGAAAAGCTTAGATTTTCATTCTGATGTATGCGTTTTGTTCTTAATAAACAAGGTGGGAATGATATAAATTTGTGAGTATCATGCATCCAATATCTTCTATTAATCTGTTTCCTCTTTTTGCGGAGGTAAAGTAAATCTAACAGTCGTAGTCTGTTAAATTGAGGAGCTATTATAATATATATGCGAGCACACCGGTACTTCGAAATAAATACGGTGGTAAATGACCGTTTCGGAGAAACGATATCGGTTGAGTGGAAATACAGTGTTGTACACGACGCGACACGGTACTTATCATTGCAGTGTTTCCGTCCGACTTTCGTCGTTGTCGCGTCGTCAAGTGGAAAAGCGCCCTAACCCTGTAACACAAAAATCTATAGTGTGTGTTTACGACACTTTTATTGGGGAAAAATAAATTTCTAAATGTGCACTGTGTGAGCGCATTAAAGAAAATATTCAATAACGCATGCTCAATGGTAGAGTTATGTAATACGACAGTATCCAATTCGTTATATGCATTTTGGAGTATCACGCTGTCAATGATTCGCAATATCAAATACGTTCTTGAAGTTGCCGTTATGTTTTTGGCTTCGGAGGTTGAAAGACGCCTATGTCCTGCACACACACACACACAAATATTGTCTGATTTTCTTAGGTAAAACCTTCCGCTTGTTTACGCATGCGTCAGATCTTCTCAGATCTTACCCAGTGGTTGGAAAAACTACATTTCTTTTGTAGCGAACAACTGCAACTACTTTGTCATAAATGTAGTTAACTACATTTACAACTACTTTTTTTTTAATGTAGCGACTACAAACTACTTTTGAATTTTAGTCGCTACTTCGCGCTACTTTTCAAAAAATAAATAAATAAAAAGCATACACTGTTTCAGGATTGACCGAAAAAATTCGAAGAGTGGTTTACATTAATAAATTAACTAATTTAAATATGGAATAGAATTAAGAATTGTCTTTGAAACTTTTTCTTTTTGTTCCGTTTTTATGCTAAAACTTGCTTTTTTTAGATTTTTTTTACAATTTTTACAAATATTCGCCGCAAGAAAGGATTCAAAAGTTGAAAGATTGAAAGAATTCAACCCTCAATTTTTTTTTAATTTCTTGCCAGGGAATATTTAGGAACGTGAACGCTACTACTGTAGTTTCGCTCCTTGTAGCACGCTACTTCCGATCACTGATCTTACCACAATAGAGGCGATAGGTAAGATAACAATAAGGGGAATAATTATAAGAAGCATTTAGAGCCGTATCAAACACCGTAGAACGATGCTAATTTCAAATACACTGCTCGACTTTGAAAATGCAACACCAAGAAGGAGTGGTCAGAAATTCATGCAAATTTTACCTTAGACGCACGTCACTGAGTTATGCAAATGATATGAAATGCGCAGCTCTCCGACGCACGTGAAGTAAGATATAAGAGAATGAAGTTGAAAAGTGGGCTATGTTCATGTTGGTTTTTCTGCCAGACTAAATTATCGGAGAAATTTGGTTTTTGTCTCGAAGGATACGTGTGATAGGAGGAAATACCAAGCCGTCCTCAACGAAGACACTTCCAGCATATAGACGACTTTACAAGGGGTATGGTGATCGGACTGAGAAGGGGAGGTTGGTCCATACGTCAAATTGCAGCTGATACCCACATGGATGCAAGCACTGTGCATCGGCTGTGTCGGAGATGGTTGGAAAGAGGAAATGTAGCCACATTGAGGGGTGCAGGTGCAGCCAGAGTGACGTCAGACCGCTTGGATCGACGGATTCACCGACAAGCTGTGGCGGACCCGCAAGTCACTTGTACGTCGATTCTGCAGCACGTGCAAGGTACCCTGGATGTTCCTGTGTCAACCAGAACCATTTCCCGTCGACTGGTTGCACGTGGACTGCAATCACGGCGCCCGCTAAGAAGACTGCCATTGACCTCACAGCACAGACTCCAACGTTTGGAATGGTGCCGGACCAGAGCGACGTGGATGGCAGAATGGCAAACCGTAGTGTTCTCAGATGAATCCCGCTTCGGTTTGTCCAGCGATAGTCATCGCATACGTGTGTGGCGTCGACGTGGAGAAAGATCGAATCCGGCAGTAACTGTGGAATGCCCCACAGCGCGACAACGTGGCATAATGGTTTGGGGCGCTATTGCATACAATTCCGTATCACCTCTAGTTCGTATTCGGGGCACTATGACGGCCCAACGATATGTAGATAATGTACTGCGGCCGGTGGCAATCCCCTACCTTCAGGGTCTGCCAAATGCAATTTTTCAACAGGATAACGCCCGGCCTCACAGTGCTCGAATCAGCCAATATGCTCTACGAGGTGTACAGATGCTTTCCTGGCCACCATACTCTCCTGACTTGTCACCAATCGAACATGTGTGGGACGTGATTGGACGCCGTTTGCAGAACCTGTAACTGCCTCGTTCAGAGGACGAGCTGTGGCAAATGGTTGAATGGGAATGGAGTGCCATCCCTCAGGACACCATCCGCAGGCTTATTGACTCCATGCCTAGACGTGTTTCGTCGTGCATCGCTGTCCGCGGTGGTCCTACTTCTTACTGAGCCGACGCCGTCCTCGCTCTAAATTTTGCTTATTTATTTTGAAATAAATATCACTTATTGTTCCATGCTGTCTCTGTCTTCTTACCAAATTTCATCAATTTCTGACCACTCCTTCTTGGTGTTGCATTTTCAATGTCGAGCAGTGTACATAGCTCAGTTGAATATCTCAAAAGGACATAGAAAATGCGAGTTTTAAATTCAAAACTTGAAAAGTTCCCACTCACAAGCCATCGCTCTTTTTTTAAATGGAATGGTTCCCTGGTGCAAGGCGCGGTTTTCACGGATGGACACGGACAGTGCCTATAGCAATTCGCGATTGCAATAAAAATAAAATTTTATAAAAAAAAAGTAAAACCGACTTCAAAAACGCAGCTGAAAATTGCTCTAAAAAGTAAAAAATAAATTTATTCTTTGAACACCATCGATACTACTTTTAAACATGAGTTTTGAAGTCGGTGCCGAAACAGTTAATAAAATCATTCGTGCGCATTGATTGTACCATTTGATTGATTTTTCCTCTCAAACAACACTTGAAATTGATTATGAAACATTTATGGTTGTTTTTATTATGAAGCATGTAACCGAAGAATGGGCACGAATGATTTTATTACCTGTTTCGGCACCGACTTCAAAACTCATGTTTAAAAGTAGTATCGATGGTGTTTAAAGAATAAATTTATTTTTTACTTTTTAGAGCAATTTTCAGCTTTGTTTTTGAAGTCGGTTTTACTTTTTTTTTATAAAATTTTATTTTTACTTCATTCTTTTCAGTGTAAATGTATACCCGGAAGAGTGTCATGTTGCCATCATGACGCTTCATCTCACTTTATTAACGCGTCCAAAATTTTAAACGATTGCCACTAAAAAAAAAATGTGTTAATTTCTGGGATTTAATTAAAGCATGTTTAAAATACAAGTTTTCAGCCGATTATTCGGATAAAACTGACCAACAGGTTAATCTGCAAAGTGGCCATTTACTGCCGATTCATTATTAGTGCATCACTAAATTTAACCTTTAAAGGTTAAGGTGATGGGACCTGATAGGAGCCTAGAAATATATTTTTTTAAAAAATTGGGGAAATCAGGACTAAATATTCTCTATTAGTAAAACTGCGGTTTTCATGCAGCATAATTGTATGACGTAGACGCTAAATTTTTTTCTGCAGCTTGAAAATCCACCGACTCGCTCGAGGATCGAACTGATGCTCTTGCCAACGAGAGCCCAGCGCCTTTACCGTAAAGCCACTCTATCGGCGAGCGACATAGCAAAGAGTGTGCGCATGAAATTCCGTTCATGATGCGCAAAGAGTATGCACATGAACTGAATTCTGAAGATTTCCATCAATTTCTTCAAGATTCTGTTCTCAAACCCCGCATCATGGGACCATGGGACCACCAGGAAGGTGTACCCTTTCAAACAAAAAAAAATCCAAATCGGACTATTCAGTAAAAAGTTATGCTTGGTCATACATTAAAAAAAAAAAAAAAAAAAAAATATATTATATATATATATATATATATATATATATATATATATATATATATATATATATATATATATATATATATATATATATATATATATATATATATATATGTATATATATATATATATAAGAGAACCTCCTCCGTGTTTTCGTCGGTTAAAAAAATAATTTGAATTCAAGATGCCGAAATTTTCTTTTTTTTTTCCGTTTTAACTAAACTGGAAAATTGTCAAAGAAGTTTTGCAACGCGGGGAAAAATCTTCGAATGAATAAAGCGCTTTTGAACCAAGGTTACCATAGGAATGTTTGCTTATTGTTAGAGTGTGAAGAATAATGGTCATATGTTTTAAAAGTTTTTTATGTGTAAAATAGGTATATGTACAAAAATATTTTTAAATTTTCCGCCTGTGTATTTTCTAAGTGCGATTGCAAAAAGTTTGGCGAGATTCCAAGTAGCTGTGAAGCTTCGTGTCTTGATTTTGTTTAAAAATTCCAAGATTTGGAGTTAAAAAACTTTGAGTGGGATCTTTTTACGAAATAAATAGCTATAGGTCAGTTTTTGGCAACATTTACATTTTTAAAGAACTTGTTCTGTAAGAACTTAATAACAAATGTCACGTTCCAAAAACAAACTAGGACTCACAGAACCATTTTTATCTCCTTTAAATTGTACTAACTTCTTACCCGGCGTTGCCCGAGTAACTTTTAATTTTTCTAACTCATACAGAATTTGTGCTAATGTTTCAATGTAATTAGAACATGAATTATTATTGTTTTTAACTTATTTCATGCTAAAATGAAACAGGTGAGCCTTAGATTGATGATTCATTGTTAATCGTAATCTTTGTTGGAAAATACTCATATTTAAATGCGTTAAAGTTTAACAATGTGAGCTTAAAAGCTTATCTCTATTGCTCTATATCAGGGGTGGCCAACCTTTTCGGGAAAAGTGCCACTATCTGGAGAAAAAAAAGCTAGGCGTGCCACAATCATTTTTAACGCATTATAAAAAAGGTAAAAAGTTTTAAAATATTATTTAAACGTTGGAGGTGTAAGATTCCCCAAGTAATGCTTTTAATTTCTCACGTAAGTCTGATTAGTTAGAATAAAAAAATATACAAACAAACTTAAGATATATTTGAAATAATTTTTTTAGAGTCAATTGGGTTATGAGTAAAATAAAAACGATTAACAAAAAGCATTTAATTCTAAATATTAAAACACTCAGAAGTTCAGTCAGTTTGATTTTGCAGCTTTTTTTCTTATAAAATCATTAATTTTAGGATCAATATTTGAAGATTCTAATAAAATTAAAAGTATTTTAAAAGCATATCAATTAATCTTCAACAGCATTTAAAATTTTTATGCATTCAGAATAAAAAAATATTTATTCATAAACATATTTCGAATGAAACCTATAACAGTACCCTACATCTAAATTGTGTAAATTTGGAATTTGTTTGTTACAAATTTCTAAAAGTCAATATAATTTGGATATGACTTGCAGTTGAAGTTCTTATATTTGATTTTTAATTTTGCAATGTCAGTAATTTGGATTTGGATTTCAGGAAGGTAACAATTTATGTCTTGCAGAGAAATCAACAAAGAATTTGATAAGAACAATATTTTTTTCCTTTTTAAAAAATCAGAAAACTTAACACTGTAAATCTTGTAAAAGAGATATAAAATCTTAACATCTGTCCATAGTAGGGAGCATTATTGCCTTTCAATAGTTACTTCCTAAAATTAATATGAAAGCGTTAATTTTTTTTCTCCTAAAGACCCCCCCCTCCACAAGATTTGTAAGTGCTCCCCCTCCATTATACTGTATAAATAATTTTTCTCGTGTAACTCATAGTGCTATTTTTCTGTATCGTTCACTCTCCCGGGCCTCATGGGTATCATTTACAGGTGTGCTCTACAGAGACAGCAACAGAAGATGTCTAACTTCTTTGTAAAAAGATCTTCTTATGGATAGCACAATGATACTTAAAAACTTCTTTCCAAATACCGCTCATGCAATGCAAAAAAAAAAAAAAACGTACTACGCACTCCATTAGCACAACCAATATCTAATTTTGACCACTATGCTTTCTCAGCTTTGATTAAAGCTCTAAGCTCTTTGAAAACATCATCACCTGTAATTAAAACTTTTTGCAATTTTCACTGGTATAACACACATTAATTGAGCATTGTCTGTAATGTCACAGCGCTAGTCCAAAGCTAATGGTAAGCACTTGCTGACACATGTCATCTTGTAATTACATTTATCATTTTATATTAATTAATCGCAAGTAAGATTTGATATTCATTTAATTCGAATGTTAGGTTTTTAGAGCTTGACAATATCTTCAAAAACATTATTTTCTCAATTCTTAAAAATCTTACATCCGTCTTCGCGTGCCACTGTTATTGCTCTGGCGTGTCACACTGTGGCACGCGTGCCGCGAGTTGGCCACCCCTGCTCTATATGTTCAAAAATGAAAGGAAAAGGTCCAAAAATTCGAATTTTGAGCTTTGATTTTTTTTTAAATTTCTAAAACCCTCCTATGTGAGTTAGAGTGCATCAAGTTACTGTGCCAAGTTTGATGAAAATCCGACGAAAACTGGATTTGTAAAAGGAACAAACATACAAATATACATACATCCATTTTAATGTATATAGATTTTTCTCGGTATAATCGAAGTTTCATTCTACGCTTCTTTTATCTGTTTGAATATTTTTTCTTTTTAAATAACTGCTAATGACGTATTTACGCTTTTGTCTTTTGATGCAAAGCATCACAAAATCATTTATCATCCGGGCTTAACATAAAGGGTTAAGAATTAATTAATATTTTAGTCTTTTAACTTTCCGCTGCCGTGAATTGCAGTTTTTATATTACTTCCTTTCATGCATGTAATCCAATAAATATGCCAGTTCAATTTGTTTCAAATCTTAGTTGTGAATATTTGTTTTGATTTTTTTTGTAAGTTGACGATAAAATTATAATTTTATCAATCTAAAACTGTTGCAGAAATAAAATGGATGAATTTCAAAACGGAAGAACAGTTGAAAGTTTATGCACCGAATGTTCGGTTGGTATTTGGTATAGTGCCTATTCCGAAGTAAAAAGCAAATATTCTGCTCTGCTAAAGACTAACATTCGGCTAACGAATCAAATTAAAATATTTAAAAAATGATTAGCCAATACATTTTTTTTCACACATTCAATGAAGTTATAGTATGGTACCATAGTTACAAGATTAATTCAAATTGTTACTCACTAATAGGTATTTTCAAATTCAAATACATTTCCAAAGAAATTCAAAAGAAATCCTAAACAAGAGTTCAGTATCAATCGAAAAAGCACATTAAATGTTTCTGGACTCATAAATTATTTGAACTCGTGTCCCCGTGATCAAAATAGGTCTTAAAGTTTGTCAAAATTTACAGAAAATTTGTCAAACTTTACGAGACATTTCAAAACCTACACTTCGTTTTATAGTATTAATCGATCAAAAATACGAACATATTCACACATCAAATTACAAAAGGTTGATTTTAGATGTCCCGCACGTGGCACCATGCTAATGAATTGAATTTTTAACACCAAATCATTTTTTAGCCTACTTTCCCATTAAAAATAAAAGAAAGACGAGAAAAGATTAAAAGTGGCTTAATGCATCTAAAAAATATCGCCAAGTCCCCCCCCCCCAAAAAAAAAGTCGAAAAGAAACAAAAACTTCAAACAAATACCGGAAAATTAAGAATTGGAAAGTAGGATATTGAGATGGGGATTTTGTGTGTCGGTCTGTCTGTCTGTCTGTTTCCCCTCCCCCTAATAACTTTTAAATGAACATTCCGATTTGAACAAACTTTTTTTTGTTGGAAAGATCTCACCGAGTACAGCTCATTCCCATACTTGATTTTTCAATTTGAACAATTTCTGGTTCAACTTTGAACCGTTCAAACTACCTGTCCCGCGATACTAACTTTTTAGTGAACAGTCCGATTTGAATAAACTTTTTTTTGTTCGAAAGATCTTACCAAGGATACTTCATTCCCGTATTTACATTTCCAATTTGAACAATTTTTCGTTCAACATTGAACCGTTTAAACAAGCTGTCACCCTAATAACTTTTGAGTGAACAGTCCAATTTAAACAAACTTTTTTTGTCCAAAGGGTCTCAGCAAGGATACTTCGTTACCGTATTTAAGTTTCTCATTTGAGCATTTTTTCGTTCAACATTGTACCGTTCAAGCAACCTTTCCCCACCTATTAACTTTTAAATAAACCGTCCGAATTGAATAAACCTTTTTTTTTTTTTTTTTTGTTCGAAAGATCTCGGAGAGGCTCATTCCCATATTTCGCTGTTTGATTTGAATCATTTTTTATTCAATGTTGAACCGTTCAGAAAAAACTGAACATTAGAGCCTACGGGGAAATTTAAGTTGAATGTTGATCCTGAACTTAAAGGCGGATTTCCTTCAAACTAACTTCGTAAGAAAATGGTTTTGATAAATAATGTTTGTAAAGTACTTTTCTGAATAATCTTCTGTAAAGGACTCTGATTCCGACTCTAACTCCGCAAACGTGGCGGAAATGCAGGCTCGAAAAAAAAAAAGACTGACTGACTGTGCAGACGATTTTTTGTTTATTTATTCATTTGTTTTATTTCATTTGTTATTATTATTTTTTTCTTTTTTTTGGCAGACGATTTTTTTTTTCTTTTTTGTAACAAAAATTTTTCATTTACGCGAGCATTTTATTCGTTATTTATATTAACAACTGGCAACGGATTAAAAACGAAACTTGAGACATTTGTTTAACCGATGAGGTTTTTTTTCTTTCTTCGATGAAATGTGTTTTGATGTTCTTTATACTTTTATTTTATTTTATTTTATTTTTGAAAACGATTGAGGGATTTTTCTACGGAAGAACTGTAACATTTACATTTCTTAAAAGGTGCGACAAAACTTCATTTATTCATTTTTTTACGTGTCTATTTCATCTGATGAGAGGGGTATATTTTGCTTTTAGAAATCAGCTTTAAGTGCTAAAAAGGTATGTTTGACATTATTTTCAGTCTCAGATAATCAAGAGAATAATGATCAGATGCTAGAATGCCGATGTCGATGTACGGGAAAGTAGTTTCGTTTAGTTCTTGACAGAACTTCTTGTTAAAAAATGTGTTTGGAAGTACGTTTGTACCCAATGCAAAGATTAAAAAGTCGGTTACTCCTGTTTGACTGAAACTTTTAAGTTATATAGCAAAATGTTGGCTATATTATATTATAGAGTCTGATTATAATGTGGGGCGGTGGGAGGGGGAAGGCAAAATCTCCTCATATAATAAGGCAAAAATGTCATGATAATTACCAACTAAAGCCCTCCAGCACTAAACATTCTAAAATTTAATCTTAAATATTTTTTTGTGGTTACACAGCTACTTCCGAATTTATTACGCAGTTACTTTTTCAGGAAGTGTCCACTTTAAATCCTTATTCACAAATGAAAAATTTCATAAACAGATTTTAACACATAAATAAAAACCACTGCTCAAAAGCATTAATGGCAAAATGTTCCAGATTTAACGATACTCTAAAGAATAAATTATACACAAGCGCTTTTGAAAAAAATTCCCTAAACTAACTCTGAATCTAAGCATATAATTTAAAGTTTAGAGAAAGTATCTTCACAACGCATGGGAAAAGAAATTTGCCCATTTAGAATAATAAATTTACGAAGCCGTATTAATGCCTTCATTTTGTTTTTCTTCCTGTTATTTGTAACATGAAAAAAATTGTTGTTCCTGCCCTACGATTATATTGTACCAAAAAGGGGCAAACAAAACAAAGAACTCTTGCTCTTTTCAATTTGGGAGGAAATTAAGGGTGGGAGAATTTATTATTCCATACACAAAGCTTCGGAATTGATGAAGCTTGTCAGGAGGAAACAATTTACATTTTTCTTTATTTTTTTAATTCTTTAACTCATAATGAAACAGTCTTTTTTTTTTCTTTGCTCGTCATGGTTTGGAATGAACGGAATCGTTAAAATTTTATTCATTCCATTTCTAATGACGAAGAAAGTGGAAAAGATTTTAATAAGAAGTTGCTTGAATAAATATCTCGTATTCGGTATTCGATACGTACAATAACATTTTAAAACGAAATAAATATTTTTTCCCGTTTAAATTTCATTCAACGAACATAAAACGTTCAAAGTATTTCAGCACGAAGATGAAACTGCAGTAATATATTTTTTTCTTTTTTTGTTAACCCCAGGACTACGCAGTTAGAAGGAAGATGACGACTCCGACTCCTTCACCCCAAAATCAGTTCGATTCCGACTCTGACTCCTCAGTCATGTGGGCTCGGAGGGTAAATGATCGACTCCAACTCTGACTCATTTCACCACACGACTCCCCCAAAGTATTCCGACTTTGATTCCGCAGCGCTAGTAACTTAAACACTCCTCCGAGGAACAATTAAATAGGAATTTTGTGGTGACATTTATTTTTCAAGTTCAAATAAAGTTTCAAATAGTTATCCTCGGTTACTTTAAAATAGGCGCATCAAGTTTAGAAATTTTGCATCGTCGCCATGGAAACCGTGCGAAAGAAAACAGCTCCACTCTTTTTTTTATACACTGCAGTTGAGGCATTTCAGTTACTTTATGTTCATCGAATGAGGCTTTCGCTTAAATTTATATCTTCATGTCTCAGTTATTTCTCAACGTTTTCAAACAAATCTAGTCTTACATAAATAAAGCAAAAATTTCTAAGAAAAGGTGTGCTTTATTTACGTTGATTTTCAATAGAATAATAGTTTATGCCCAAAGAAGTTTTAATCGTTTGCATTTAGCTATTGTTGCAAAAGCAAAGAGGGGGAAAAAGTCCATAGCGCCGTAACTATGACCACCATTAAGGGAAAAGGGCGGAAAGAGGGAATTTAATTTTACTTTGAGACGCTAGCTCTCGCTATACAAGGTATAATAAATCCAGCGGTTGTTCAAGGTATCTTTGAGCTCCAAATTCTCTGGTTTAACTTCCCCACTTATATTTTTAATAGTTTTATTGTATTTGTTGACACAGAGAGTAGTGGAGAGGTGAGACATTTTCATGTAGGAGGGGGGTCATTTTTGTACACCCGCGCAGATCAACAAGCAGATATAGATCGATAGATAAAAAGATAGAAATAGCTAGGTATAAATGGAGAGATAGATAGGTATATGGATAGAAATGGCCAGTAAAAAGAAAGAGATAGAAATAAACAGATTAATAGATCGAAATGAATAAAGTGACAGACATATATAAATAGAAAGATAAGTGGATGTAGACAAATAGAAATGGGTATGAAAATAAATATAAATAGAACTGGATAAAGAGATAGAGATAAATAAAATGACAGATACATAAATAGATAAATAAATAAGTAGACAGATGCATAGATAGGTAGGTGAATGTAGACGGATAGAAATAGATATTGATAGAGAAATAAATAGATGTAAATAGACAGAAAAATAAAGAAATATAAGTAGGTAGATATACAGGAGCAGATGTATAGAGATGAAAAAACTGACAGACGTATGTAGAGGTTGGTGTATGTTAGACGGATAAAAATAGGTATAAATTGAGAAATAAATGGATAAAGAAACAGAAAAATATTTCGATACAAATGGACAGCTTAATAGTTGGAGATAAATAGATTAACAGACGTAAATAAAAGAAAGTTACGTTGATAGATAAAAAGTTAGACATTAATAGATTTCGTCAGATAGATATTTATATAGATAGTTACGAACAGCGGCGTAAGCAGACAAATCGTTTCAGTGGGGGCTGAGCAGAGACGCTTTGAAATGGGGAGGGGGGAGGGAGGTGGCACCTCAGAAAATAATAAAGCTAAAGGAAGTAATGTTTCGAATTTGCGATTTCAATGCTAATTTAATGTGACAAAAATACATCACTTATTCTTTTCAATCTTTATGATAACTAAAAAAAATAAAGCGTTCTGATGAAACAGAAAATGGTAAAATTAAAGTTCCTGAAATTTGTTGCTTCCTGTTCCTGCTTGAAAAATTTTGAAACATTTGTGCTTTAATACCGTTAGTTTTGCGATTAATATTACTGTTGGTACTAACATTTCAATCACATTTGTTGTAATATAACGAACATAGTTAGATGAGTGAACAACAATTAATAGGCGTTTCTGAAACATTTGCAATAAAAACAAACAAAATTGAATTACATAGGAGTATCATAAACATGACAAAGTAAAAAAGGCTAATTAAAACATTTAGAAAAAAAAACATCTCTTCTTTCCTCTTTTTTTTTTTTTTTTTGTCTTAATAATTAATTAGTTGATCTGAAAACTTTTCTGACATTGCGACTTTAGAAAGAATGGAAGGGAAAAAATAGAAGCTTAAATTAAAAAAAATCGTTTTAATAACTTCGGAGGATGCTGCAGCTCTATCAGCCTACTCCCTGAGTACGTCATTGATGACTATAAATAAACGAGCGAAAGGATGAATGATTTAATTATATGAATCTGAATGAATGAGTAGAGGAATGAATGGATGATATAGATATGATCAAATGAGAACTTATTTGTTACGAATAGCCATAAATGAGTAAATGAAAAATCATTTGAAATGAATACGAATAAGTTAAAAATGAAAAGTAATTTGATATGAATATGAATCAATTAGTAAACGAAAAATTATTTGATATGAAGAAAATTAGAAAATAAAATTTTTTTGGTATGATAATAAATAAATTGGCGAAAGGATGAATAATTTAATTTAATGAATCTGAATGAATGAGTAGAGGAATGAATGGATGATATAGATAACATCAAATGAGAGAATGAGAACTTATTTGTTATGAATATGCATAAATGAGTAAATGAAAAATTATTTGATATAAATACGAATAAGTTAGAAAATGAAAAGTAATTTTATAAGAATATGAATCAATTAGTAAATGAAAAATTATTAGATAACGAGAAAATTAGAAAATAATTTTTTTTGGTATGATAATAAATAAATTGGCGAAAGGATAAATGATTTAATTATATGAATCGGAATGAATGAGTAGAGGAATGAATGAATGATATAGAAATGATCAAATGAGAACTTATTTGTTACGAATATTCATAAATGAGTAAATGAAAAACTATTTGATATGAATACCAATAAGTTAGAAAATGAAAAGTAATTTGATATAAATATGAATCAATTAGTAAAGGAAAAATTATTTGATATGAAGAAAATTAGAAATTTTTTTAGCAATGATAATAAATAAATGAGCGAAAGGATGAATGATTTAATTATATGAATCTCAATGAATGAGTAGAGGAATGAATGGATGATATAGATATGATCAAATGAGAACTTATTTGTTACGAATAGGCACAAATGAGTAAATGAAAAATTATTTGATATGAATACGAATAAGTTAAAAATGAAAAGTAATTTGATATGAATATGAATCAATTAGTAAACGAAAAATTATTTGATAGGAAGAACATTAGAAAATTTTTTTTTTTAGGAATGATAAATAAATTGGCGAAAGGATGAATGATTTAATTATATGAATCTGAATGAATGAATAGAGGAGTGAATGGATGATATAGACATGATTAAACGAGAGAATGAGAACTTATTTGTTATGAATATGCATAAATGAGTAAATTAAATATTATTTGATATGAATACGAATAAGTTAGAAAATGAAAAGTAATTTTATATGAATATGAATCAATTAGTAAATGAAAAATTATTTGAGATGAAGAAAATTAGAAAATAAAATTTTTTTGGTAAGGATGAATGATTTAATTATATGAATCTGAAAGAATGAGTAGAGGAATGAATGGATGATATCGATATGATCAAATGAGAGCTTATTTGTTATGAATATGCATAAATGAGTAAATGAAAAATTACTTGATATGAATACGAATGAGTTAAAAAATGAAAAGCAATTTGATATGAATATGAACCAATTAGTAAATGAAAAATTATTTGATATGAAGAAAATTAGAAAAAAATTTTTTTTAGGTATGATAATAAATTAGCAAAAGGATGAATGATTTAATTATATGAATCTGAATAAATGAGTAGAGGAATGAATGGGTGATATAGATGTGATCTAATGAGAAAATGAGAACTTATTTGTTATGAATATGCTAGATGAGTAAATGAAAAATTATTCGATATGAATACGAATAAGTTAAAAAATGAAAAGTAATTTTATATGAATATGAATCAATTAGTAAATGAAAAATTATTTGATATGAATAAATTTGTAAATGAAAAACTATTTGATATGAATATGAATGAATTTGTAAATGAAATATTATTTGATATGAATTATTATGAAAATGAAAAATTATTTCATATGAATAAAGTTGTAAATAAAAAGTTATTTGATGTTAATAAATTTGCAAGTGAAAAATTATTTTAGTGTCATTCCATAGTGACTAACGTAACATTCAGAGCTGATTTTGTAACTGTTTCTACTTGTAACTTAAAGGATAAAAAATATTTTTTAGTTATGCTGGTGGATTTACAATGTACATGGTGTCTATGTATCATTTCTATTAAGAATTTAAAACAAAATGACTGACAGTAGATATTTCTTCAACCAAAATAGCAGCGTGACTAACGTAACATTTTCGCAACCCTGAAAATGAATGCTCATGTTGTGAGGCAAAAATTTCTCAAAGCTAATCAAGTGTTAATAATTGAATGATATATTTGATAAATATGTAAAGTTGGCTTTTAAAAACATAGAACACATTTATTAAATCTGAATTTTTTTTAGTCTTAAGTGTCACTGTTACTCAAGATGAAGTGTGACTAACGTAACCATCGAATAACAAGCAGTAAACACCCACTACAAACTATTTATTGTGCCTAATCTCAGTGATAATTACAATACTTTTTCAATTTTTTTTAAACTTCCTATGTTGTAAGATTTTTATTTATTTATTTATTTATTTATTTTATGATACTTTTTCCACTTCAGTATCTTTTTTTCTTCGACTGAGGTTGATATTTCTGTGGAATGACCCTTATATAAATATAAACTAATAAGTAAATGGATGAATTTTTTCTTTATATGAATTTAAATGCATGAATAGAGGAATAAATGGATTTGATGAATATGCATAAATGAGATGAATGATATGCATAATGAATACGATTTTAAATTAATAAATGAAAATTTATTTGATATGAACATGAATCAATTAGTAAATGAAAAATTATTTAATATGAAGAAAATTAGAACACATAAATTTTTTGGTATGACTATGAATAAATGAGTGAAAGGATGAATGATATCCTTATTCGATTCTGAATGAATGAGTAACGGAATGCATGGATGATATGAATATGAACAAATGAGTAAATGAAACCTTATTTGATATGAATAGGCTAAAAAAGTATGTGAAAAATAATTCTGTATGAATATCCGTAAATGAGTAAATGAAGATATATATGATATTAATATGAATAAAGTAGAAAATGAAAAGAAATTTGATATGAATATGAGTCAATTAGTAAATGAAAAATTATTTGGTAAGAGGAAAATTAGAAAATAATTTTTGTTTTGTATGATTATAAATAAATTAACGAAAGTATAAATGATTTAGTTACATGAATCTGACTGAATGACTGCGAATAAGTAAGAAAATGAAAAGAAATTTGATATGAATATGAATAAATTAGTAAATGAAAAATTATTTGATATGAAGAAAATTAGAAAAAAATTTTTTGGTATGATAAATAAATCAGCGAAAGAATGAATGCTTTAATTACATGAATCTGAATGAATGAGTAGAGGAATGAATGGATGATATAAACAAATGAGCAAGTGAAAACTTATTTGATATTAATGTGAGAAAATGAAAAATTATTTGATGTGAATTTGAATAAAATTGAAAATGAAAAATTATTTAATATGAATATAAATTAAAAAGTAAATGGATGAATGATTTCTTCACATGAATTTGAATTAATGAATAGAGGAATGAATGGATGATATAAATATTCATAAATGAGTAAATAAAAAATTATTTGATATGAATATGAGTAAATTAATAAATGAAAAGTTATTTGTTATGAACATGAATCAATTAGTAAATGAAAAATTATTTAATATGAAGAAAATTCGAAAGTAAAATGTTTTGAGTCTGACCATAAATAAATGAATGAAAGGATGAATGAGTTAAGGGGTTACAGTACCTTTCTAACAAATTTCTTTAATTTAAGTGAAAAAGTTAATTCTTTGAAATATTTGTTTCTGCACTTGTTTAAAAATCAATAATTTATTTTCAAACATCAAAAATTTTGAAAACTTTTTTTGAAAATTTGAAAAATGTAAGAAAATTTCAGTTTTTTTAAAACCCTAAGGCTTTTTTGTTTCTGCACTAATTTCAAAATTTCTTTTTGCGAAATGATCACAAGGAGAACCTCAACAAATCTGTGCATTCATTTTCTTATATTTTGATTAGAAAATATTTTGTGACCTTTTATGTAAAAAAATCTTAGAAAATTTTGTTCTTCGAGGTTTGACAAACTCTAAAAATTTTTGTAATTTATAAAACGCTTATTCAATGCACAGTTTTGTTAAATATATTATCTTGAGTGCAAAAAATATTGCTTTAAAGTTATATCTTTAATAGAAAAAATTCCTTAGCATTTCTAGTAACATAGAAACACTAAAAACTGATCACCGAGAAAAAGCACTTTAAAGTTTGGCTTTTCCATTAGAACACATAGCCTGTATGCCCTAAAGTCACTCATAACTTTTTAAATAATTTAGCTAGAACAATGCTGTTTTTTTCTGAGTGTTTTAAATAACTTTTACTTTTGAAATAAGCAATAAAAATTTTTTTGGTCTTTTGGTCATTTTTAAGGTACTGTAACCCCTTAATTTTATGAATCGGAATGAATAAGTAGAGGAATGCATGGATGATATGAATATGAACACATGAGGGACTGAAAAATTATTCGATATGAATAAATTTGTAAATGAAGCATTATTTGATACGAATCTGAATCAATTAGAAAATGAAAAAAAAATTGATATGAAGAAAATTAGTAAATGAAAAATAATTTAAGATGAACGAATGATTAAATGAAAAATTGTTTGATGTGAATTAATTAGTAAATAAAAAAATATTTGATACAACGAAAATCAGAAGAAAAAAAATTTCAATGGCTAGTAATAAATGAGTGAAAGGATGCAGTGGCGTACGCAGACTAATCATTTCAGGAGGGGGGGGGGCTGAGTCAAAACTCTTTGAGAGTGGGGGAGCGTCTCGTGAAATGTATCAAGTAAATGTCTCGGATTTCTGCTTCAATGCCTATTTAAGTCGACAAAAATACATCATTAAAAAAAACTTTTTTATCATTGAACTTATTGTGAAGAAAGGGTTTTAATGGACATAGAGAATGATAAATTTAAATTTAAAAAAATCTTTATTGAAAGAGGTGCTGCTGAAACACTTGTTTGCAATATTTTGGCAAATTAATGCTCTAATCAGTGGTCGGAAGTAGAGCGCTACAAGTAGCGAAACTACTGTAGTAGCTACATTTTTTAGTAGTTTGTAGTGTAACGCACTACTTTTTAAAAAAAGTAGCGTAGTGAGTAGCGCGATACAAAAAAATAGTAGTTTGTAGCGATTTCTGGAAACTACTTTTAAATTTAAAATAAAAGTAAAATTCAAAAAAAAAAAAAGAAAAAAAGAGAACGAAAAAAAAAAATTAAAGTTTAGTTGACTCTGACTAGTGCAAATCTTGCACGAGTACAGCAGCGGACGCAATGACAAATCTGTACCTCAGAACCAGACTAACGTAAGTCCATTTTCGTCATTTTTCAGTAGAGGGGAAAAACAATGTATTCGACAATCGTTTTTCCCCTCTACCGAAAAATGACGAAAATGGACTTACGTTAGTCTGGTTCTGAGGTACAGAAATAAGAACCATAAAAAATATGAGCTGATCTTTAGATATTTTGACGAAATACATTCTATCTGATTGATGTCATTGGTTTAATTTGGCATCATAATTTTTATATTCCTACAAATAATTTTCATGCTCTTAAATATTCCCTGGCAAGAAGTTAAAAATTAAAAAAAAAATGAAGGTTGAATTCTTTCAATCTTTAAACTTTTGAATCCTTTCTTGTGGCGAATATTTGTAAAAATTGTAAAAAAAAATCTAAAAAAGACAAATTTTAGCAAAAAAAAAAAAAGAACAAAAAGGAAAAGTAACAAATAAATTCAAAGACAACTCCTAGTTCTATTCCATATTCAAATGAGTTAATTTATTAATGAAAACCACTTTTCGAATTTTTTCGGTCAATCCTCAAACGGTGTATGCTTTTTATTTATTTATTTTTTTAAAAAGTAGCGAAGTAGCGACTATAACTCAAAAGTAGTTTGTAGTTGCTACATTAAAAAAAAGTAGTTGTAGTTGTAGTTAAGTACATTTATAACAAAGTAGTTGTAGTTCGCTACAAAAGAAATGTAGTTTTTCCAACCACTGGCTCTAATGATGTTAATTTTGCAGTTAACTTGGCTTAAAATTTCAGAGGGGGCTGCAGCCCTATCAGTCCGCCCCTGAATACGCCACTGGTTATGAATTTGACGTAATTTTACTTCTTTATGGGAGGATTTATAACCCCCGTCCCTCCTTTCGTTACGCCACTGGGAAAAGAGGGGGGGAGGCATGATCAATATTGTCGTGCCTGAAACACTTAGATGTCCCTGACACAGCTAGTGTAATTTCATTACACTATGCATTTACAGCAGCATGCGTTCTTGTCAAGAGACTCATTATTTTGGAATTAATGAAAAGAAAAAGAAAGACGAACTAATAAACTAAAAGTTGCTTGACAAAAGTTGCGCGCGATAACTTATAATCCGGCAGGAAATGTAATTTCGCAGTCAACTTCCTGCCGAAAACCAACATGAAGATTGTTTTTCTTAGTCTCAAAAACAACAAGGAAATGACTGTTGAAATACTGGTTATATGTTATTGTGGCGAAAGAATCTGAGTTATTTCGCCGGATAGTAAAGATGAAACCCTCGCATAAATAATCAAAGATTTTCATTCCCTAAGATAACAAATGCATAAAAGTATATAACTATTCATTTCTAGCATCTTTTCCAGAGAAAGTAAATACTGTCGGCCACGCTTAAACGAATAACTGTCGGTTCCAAGAAATATTATTCGATTAAACGGGGTATTCGATTAAGCGGGGATCTTTAACATTATGTCTATAGCATCGGTTCCAAGATATTTTATTCGTATAAGCGGGGTATTTGTTTATCCGTTACCCGATTAAGCGGAGACGTAAATATTGAAATATCACTTGATGTTTCGTAAAAATTTCAATAAAAGTAAAAACAAAAAGTAATAATAATCCAACATGAATTAAATCTTTCTCTATTAAAGGAATCTACTAAAAGCTTCGCAGTAGCCAATAAAATAGATGAAACGTCATGACGGTAGAGTCGAAATATAATTTTTCAATGACCACCCTCAACAATAACTGCTATTTTTTTTTCCACGTTTTAACTGCCTTGGAAATTTCGAAAGCATTTCACCGCCTGCAGAAAAATTAGGATTCTCTATTGATGCAAGGTTAATACGTATGAAAATTTTTTTTATACAAGCAGTACAGGATTGTTTATGGCAAAAGTTTTGCTTAAAATTATACTGAATAAATTTATTAAATGACAGTTAAAAGTTTTTATTATACATCTTAATGTCGCCCAGATATAAGACAACAAACCAAAATCTTAAAGAATCCTATTACAGGAAATGGGAAAAAATTGAATTGAAATATTCCGTCACATAGAAAAGATAGATAAATAAATATAGATATAGATGATGATGATCCCAACAAAGACATAAATGTAACAAATAGCTCTATTAAGAACTAAACGAGCCTACTTTCCCGTATACCGATATCGGCCATCTAGCATCTGATCATTATTCTCTTAATTATCTGAGACTAAGAATTATTTCGAATAAACCTTTTCAGCTCTTAAAGCTGATTTCTAAAAATAGAATATGCCTCTCGCATCTGATGAAACAGAAACGTGAAAACTGAACAAAAGAATAAATTAAGGTGTGTAATCTTATGAATACTGCAGCAATTATAGTTCTTCCATATAAAAGTTCCTTCATTGCTTTGAAAAAAGAATTAAAAATAGAAAGCATCAAAATACATTTTATCAAGCAAAAAACTCATTCCTAAATAAATAGCTCGAATTTCATTTTTAACCCGTTGCCAGTAGTTAAAAATAAATAAACTAATTAATAACTAAGAAAATACTCTCTTAACTGAAAAAAAAAAATAGTAAAAAAATCGTCTGCCAAAAAAAAATGTAATAATAATAATAAAATAAAACAAATGAATCCACAAAACACCGTCTGCACAGTTATTTCTTGTAAGAGTAGGAGTTAGTCATTTTTTCCCAGCCTGCATTTCTGCCATGTTTGCTGAGGCAGAGTTCGAGTCGAGTATTCAGAGTTGGAATTGAAAAGTTGGAGTCTTCAATATTGTAGTCGACAAGCGGAGTCGGAGCCAAAGTCTCTAAAGTTGTAATAATAAGAGTTGGTCATTTTTTTAGAGCCTGAATTGCTGCCATGACTGCAGAATCAGTGTCCGAGTCAACGATTCAGTATCGGAGTCGGAGTCGATAGGCGGATCGAAGGGTCTAAAATTCTATTAGTAGGAGTTAGTCATTTTTTCCGAGCTGGCATTTCTGCCATGCTGCGGGATCAGAATTGAGGAGTCGGAATCGGAGTCCCGAAAACAGCTTATTCAGAAAAATATGTTCCATGCATTCTTCATCAAAGCCATTTTCTAACAAAGTTAGTTTGAAGGAAATCCGCCTTTAAGTTCATTCTATACATTGAGCTTAACTTTCTGCGTAGGCGCTAATGTTAAGTTTTTGAACTGTTCAAAATGGAACGAAAAACTGTTCAAATCAAAAAGTGAAATATGGGAATGAGTTGTCCACGCCAAAATCTTTTGAACAAAAATGAAAGATTATGTAATTCGGACGGTTCATTCAAAAGTGATTAGGGGGAAAAGGGTTACAGACAGACCGACACACAAAATCCCCATCTAAAAACCCTACTTTCCAATTTTTAATTTTTCGATATTTATTTTTTTTTTATTACATTGACTATTTTTTGAACTTCGTGATATTTTTAAGATGCATTTAGCCACTTTTGCTTTTCTCGTCTTCCTTTAACTTTAACGAGAAAGTAGACTAAAAAGGAGCCAAGTTCGGTAGAAACAACGTTATGTTTAGTCAGTTGGTGTCACCAGTAAATGAGTTGAAATCTAACGGGCTCCAAATTCTATAGCTGTTCCGTTTTGACTATAGTGGTGAGAGTTAGTAAAATGTTCATCATTAATTTTTTTTAAAAACATTTCGTTTACTCCTTTCATATCGGCTTTCCAATTTAGCAAGTTAATTTCTAATTGACGGAATCTACTTTTTTAAACGTAATTTAGTGACGATTGAAACTTGCCTCGTTAGGAAGCGCAATTAAGCTCTATGAAGCCCAAATGTATGCAAAAAAATCACTGTAATGAAATGTGACATGATCAGCGTAAATAAAGTATAAAAGTCACATGTGTATTTAGTTTTTGGAGGAGGGGTGACCCACTTACCCCAGTGACTCACTTCCCCAAACGAAACGTGAATTACTTAACCCAATCAAACGCGTCCTTAACCCTCGTGGGTCCCTCCCATTTCAGTTACACTCAAGACCCTTGGGGTCATAAACGACCCCGATGCTTCCTTTAATTAATTTATTATGATTATTGAATGTTACATGCATTATTTAAGTTCACACACTTTTTAATGCTAAAAAAATAAAAATAAAAAGACACAATCAAAGTAAAATTTAGTTTATGCATTAAAAATTAAAATTTTAGAGCAAAACTTACAATAACTGTAGATTTATTTACAACTGTTACAGACCTGAAAAAACATGATTTTTTGCAAGTGAATTTCAAACACTTATGACATTTCTCGATGCATTTTCTGTCCAGTTCTCTTGGACAAAAGTTGCAACGTCCTCTTTTTTTGGCATCCTGGGGAAGTGACCCCAAGGGTCTTGCGTGCAAAAAATGCAATTCGAGAAAAATAAAACACAATAATAGCATTATTTTGAATAGAAAAGTAGAAGAATTAAAGCCACAAAATGCCATTAAAAACAAATGGTTGATTAACAAGATATATTAAACAGAAATTGCATTGGGGTCACATATGACCCCAAGAAACCCACGAGGGTTAAAAAGAGGAGGGGGGAGTCCTTTACTTGAATAACGTTACGCTTTTTTTTTTTTTTTCAATATTTTTTATTCCACTCTCTCCTTTCTGTGTCACAAAGTGTAACCTTTCATTCCCCTCCCAGCCCTCACCTCCTTTTACACTACTGTTCGTCTTTGAAAACCGCGCCTAGCACTAGCGAACACTTCCGCTTAAAAAAGGGTAGATGGGTTGCAGGTGACTTCTTTCCGAAGTGTTCAATTTAAAACTTGCATTTGCTATATCCTTTTGACATATTCAACTAAACTATGTATTTGAAATTAGCATCGTTCCACGTTGTTTGATACGGCTCAAAGTGCTTTTTTATATTTCTTCCCCTTATTGTTATCTCACCTAACACCCCTATTTTGGTAAGATCAGAGAAGACCTCACGCATGCATAAATGCGTGGAAGCTTTCGCCAAAGAAAATCAGACAGTATTTTTCTATAACATTCTTATTGAACAGTCGCGATGTCACATTTCTTGTTACCCCTCCCTCCCCTTTGACACAAACTCAATTTCACGAGACATTCACCCTTCTCATAGTGTGATACATTTTGTGGACAGTACCAAAGTAAGCTAGATTTGAAACGTGGAAAAAAGAAAAAAAGTGACGTGAAAATAGTTTAAGCTCAGATTAAATAGAAAACCAAAAATCATTTCTTGCAATTTACTTCCCTCTATCATGAAATGCCTTGAAATTCTTACAACCACTTCATTACAATACAATATTCAAATAGTTATTGTAATTTGCTTAATTAAAGCAAATTAGTTTTCGGAACTAATCGTATATATGAAGCTTTGCTTTAAGTTTTAATATTAATTATATTTGCAAATTATAATTAAATCCAACTTGATTAAAATGTGGGAGCGGAAAATTAAAAAAAAAAGATACAAAATTAATTCTTGGAGTACATATAATTACACAAGTACATAAAACCTGCTGAAATTTCATCAAGAAAACAGCTTAAGGCTACTTTGGTGAGCAAATGTAAATGGAAACCAATGTCCGTCTTTTGGTATTTTAATTAACTGCTCAAGTTTGCTATTTCTACGCATCTAATTCACATCAAAAGCATGTTAAGAAAGTTAATAAAGCGGAATGCTTGTTTGCAGATTCCGCAGTTCAAAATCCATTTGCTGAAGTTTTCGAGCTTGTTTCGTTGTTTTATTATGCCCCAAAATACAGCATGTATGACAAATTTAATACAGTGAACTCTCACTTATACGCCGCCTCATTTATGCGCCTTTTTTACTTATACGACGATTTTAAATAGTCCTAGCACATTCCATAGCAAAATAATGATAGTATCATTCGTTTATGCGTCGCTCTAAAGATAAATATTTCACTTATGCGCCGAATTTTCCCTAAAATATAAAAAAAATATATTTTCTTTAAAAAAAATAAGCATTTTTCTTCACTTTCTTCTTTAATCCTTTGCCTCTATTACTCAGAGAAGGCATTTTTTTTTCCGCTTGAGCTAGAGTTCGGAGAGGGTCAATCTACTTATATTAAAAACCGAGTATCTATCTTTCTTTCTTTCTTTCTATCTTTCTTTCTAACTATCTATCTATGTCACGCTTCTTTCTCCTGAACGCCAATGAACTGAAAGTCGAACCAGGTACCGATAGATAGGTAATTTTTCAGGCTTCATTAGTTTCAATTTATATAATTATACGATTTTAATTAGCGAAGATATCAATTAATAAGTAGTCAAGTTTAAAGCGATTAAGCCTAACAAATGATTAAACTTCCAAGACATTTGTTTCTTACCGTTGCCATTTTTAAATAAAAGCGTTAATTAAATTATTGAACTGCTTAAAATTCCAAGATATTTATTTCCTACCGTTGCCATTTTGAATTAAAACGTTAATTAAATTATTGAACTATTTAAAATTCCAAGATATTTATTTCTTTCCGTTGCGATTTTAAATTAAAACGTTAATTAAATTGAACTTTTTAAAATGAAAGAGTGTTATTTTTTTCCATTGTCATTTTGAATACGTGTTATAACAAAGTTCTAACAATTGTTTTTATTCTAATTATTAATGACATATTTTTTCTCTGGTACCATTTTGAAAATGTGTTTTTAAATAAAATTGCAATTGTTGTTTTTAGGCAGGGATTCAAGTGAAACAGGCAATCGCAAATTACAATCGCGACTGGAAATGAATTACATTAGAACTTTTCTTGATAAAAACATCGTGACGTCAGCGTGACGTTTGCCTATGAAAAACGAGCTAGATAAAACGTCACAGCCTACTTGGCGAATAAGAGAAGATGGCCGACTGCTTGTGAGCTCTTATTGGCTCCACCCGTAGTGACGTCATGCCAAGTTAAGTTGATGATAATGTAATTCACTTCCAGTAGCGATTGCAATTCGAAGCGATCGCAGTGCTGTTTCACTTGAATCCCTGCCTTAGAAGGGGCTTTTTTTGGCTGCGATCCAAATATTAAAAGAACTTTTTCGCTTAGAATTTTGCAATTAATTTTACAGGAAGAAAGCTGTTTGGAAATAATTGTTTTTGGAAAGGAATTTTATTTGTTATTTAGGGAGAGTGCTAAGTATGCGCTACTTGACATCGTCTTTATTTTTGAGGAAGCGTGGGCAAATAATTCGATTGATTCTTTGATGCAGGAAAGCTTTTTAGCGAGCCGCTTTAGCAGGAAGTAGTTTATTAAAATTTTCCTTGGTACTTTAAAGGCGAGCCGCCTTGGCGGCGAGTAGTTTATTGAAACTTTCCTCGCTACTGTAAAGGCGAGCCGCCTTGACGGCGAGTAAACTGTTTAAACTTTCCTCATTACTTTAAAGGCGAGCCGCCTTGGTGGCGAGTAGTTTTCTCAAACTGCCTTCACTACATTACAGCCCGTGCAACGCCGGGCCACGCAGCTAGTTATCTATTATGCATCGTTTTAAAATGAACAGTTTATAATTAGGTATACTACAACTTTTATTTTCTCTTTTTCATCATTGTAGTTACGTTACAGTAATTGCCAATCCGTAGTAAAATGCCCCTTTTCTATAGAAAAATTCTTATTCATTCTCTCATTAAAAACTATGTTGCGTTTTCGTCCTTAAAATAGGCTTGTTCACTTATACGTCTCAGGGCCCTGCTCCACATTGACGTAAAGCGAAAATTAAGCAGAAACGTAAAATGGAGTAAATGGTGTTTCTATGGAAAGTACCCGGATTTTCGGTTTCTGCCTTCGGTTTCGGTCGCGTTTTCTGCTGATGTGGAGCAGGGCCCTTCTCCACATCAGCAGAAAACATGAGCGTAAAGCAGAAACGTAAAATGGATTAAATGGTATTTCTATGGAAAGTACCCGGATTTTCGGTTTCTGCCTTCGGTTTCGGTCGCGTTTTCTGCTGATGTGGAGCAGGGCCCTTCTCCACATCAGCAGAAAACATGAGCGTAAAGCAGAAACGTAAAATGTATTAAATGGTATTTCTATGGAAAGTACCCGGATTTTCGGTTTCTGCCTTCGGTTTCGGTCGTGTTTTCTGCTGTGGTGGAGCAGGGCCCTCACTCACTTATGCGCCTTTTTCTGTTGTTCCGTTGGGCCGCCGCATAAAGGAGAGTTCACTCGATTTGTTAAGTTTGAATTCTAATCTGGAAAAATGATTAACCCTTTGACGGTTATGGAAATGAGCAGTTTCCGTTTACTGAATTCGCGCAGCATTAGGAGTAAACAGTAGTCGAAAGTGGCAGCTGTTTTCCCCCGCCGTTCTTCCGAAAATGTCACCTTTCTCTGGCGATGCCGTAGATAGCTCACCTCGCGCGTTTTAAAAAAATTCTTAAAGTATTTATAGTACAGTATATCAGTGCAGAATAAAAAGGGCGAACGAAGTCAGCTCGTCAGCGCGCATTGGGGAAAATTTTCACTACGCGAGTAGTGCTCGTTACTAACCATTTCGGTCAAAGTCTTGCCCCCGAGCGGAACTCGTTTGCGCGCATTATGAAGCACGATTCAATTGCGAGCTGAACTCGTTCATAACCATCAAAGGGTTAAATACAACCTTTTTTACGCTAGTACTAAGATTAAATTAAAAATTTTAAAATAACCTTACCCTGATTGCCGACCTCGTGTTAAAACAAGAATCACTGGTCAGACGGCATTTTAAATTCAAATAGATTTTATTGTTTCCGAGAGGACATGGTAAGCATGGAAAAGGAAAGATGATCGTTACTTGTAGCAAAAGCAAAATAAAGATATTGCAGTAAATGATGTCAGTAAGACATATCTACTTATTGTAATTTTTTATCAAACTAGGGGGCCATCGCCCCCTGCTCGCTTACGCTCGCCAACCCCCGGGCTGTTTCTTCGGATTGCTTCGCAATCCGGGCTCGCTACGCTCGCTCGCCGGCTACAACAAAATTTGTCTAGCTTTATTTCTATTTAAAAAGGAGTATTTTTTTCCAATATGAAAATTTTGAGAAACAGTTTTGATTTTCATACATTTAAAAAGGACAATTGCTTTTGCATGCAAGTTGTGCATTAGATTATGAAGCGTAAGTGTACAACTCTATCTTTATTTGAAATTCGTACGCAAGGTTTTCTACTATACTTTAACCGTTATAAAATTTTTATTCGTAGTTGGCGGGACATGTTTCACAATTAGATTTTCCAATAAATTCATTTTCGTTCAAGTCTATGTGGGATAACATAATGTAAAACAAAAAAAAAGGGTCGGTAAAAAAACAAAATATTTACAGGTTGCATTAACAGGGGAACTTGATTTTCTACAAAAAGGCTTCCGCGGTAATATTAGCTTTACAAAGGATTTAAAAATTAAATAGAGAAGAAGAAAATCATAAGACTTCTATACAACACAATTGTAAATTTCTGAGTTTTGAGATACAACAGAGATAAAATCAAATGATCTGACTCTTGAAAGACCTACATGACTGCCCACGACAACTTCTATTAAAATCCTTATACTAAAATCAATTACAAATATTTTAATTGTTAACAAATAGAAACGGGCAACAGTTGAACATTTTATATCAGAGTTTTCTTTCCTCGTCGGCCCAACAATGACATCGGTTTCCAATCGTGCAAATTTGAGGCTTAACCGCATATGCTAACAAACATCATAACTCAAGTTCTATTCAACATAGAAGTTCCAAACACATTCTATCAGAAGCAGATTTTTTTCTTTCTTTCTTTTGATCCTGTTGTTTTAATTTTTGAAGTATGTTTTCGCTTCAAAAATCGTTAAAAACGTTTTATAAAGGTTTTGAATTAATATCTTTGTCAATTAATGTCATCCGAAGACGCGACCTGCCAAAGAGCATTCCCGATTAACTCTCCTTCCAAACAAAAAAAAAGGGGGGGTCCATCCATTTAGACGCTAGAGTGCCACAGACAGATACACAGAAAGACTGACAAGTCAAACTCATTTCCCCTTCCTTGTTTCGTCAGGGGTTAGTATTTAGCACACGAAAAAGAGCATTTTTCATTCTTATTTTTCATCAAAAACGCACTATTTGCCGTTCGACCTACCTAAGAGCACTTTTGATCAACTCTCCTTTCAAAAAAAAAAAAAATCAAAATGGGTCCATCCGCTTCAGCACTAGAGTGCTTCCGTCAGATACAGATACCCAGATACGTCAAACTTATAACCCCCTTCCTTATCGCGTCAGGGGTCAAAAATCTAAGTTTCAAAGCTCCTTTACCGATAGCTTAAAAGTAACGTATCAAAAATCAATTAATAAGTAGTCAAATTTAAAGCGAGTAAGCCTAATAAATGATTAAATATGAAATCCATTGTTGAAACGTGGTTGCTATGAAACAGTGATAACAATGATAATGAGAATTTTGAATAAAGGCTTAACTAAATCAAACACGAAACTCATAAGCGGGCCACTTACATAGTGTTTTTATCGCTAGCAACTTGTAATATTTTGAAACATTCATGTGTTGAAAAGCCATCTACTTATATTAAAAACTGAGTATCTATGTCTGCTTTTTTCCTTTGAGCGAGCTGAACTTACTGAAACTTTCCTCACCATCTTGAAGGCGCGAAGCATCTCAATAATTCGAATGATTTTTTTAGATAGGAAAAAAGTAAAGGCGTGAAGCGCCTGTTAGCGAGCCGCCTTGGCGGGGAGTAGTTTATTGAAATTTTCCTCACTACTTTCAGGGCACGAAGTGCCCGTGCAACGGCGGGCCACGTGCGTGGTATGTCTTGAAATCGAATGAACATTAAATTATATCAAATAATATAACTTCAGAATGAGGTAAAAGTTAGAGAAGGGGGACGTTATGCATCAACATGCCGCAGGAAGCTAATCTAGCTGCCTTGGCAGCTAGTAAAAGAATAAAGGTTGAAAAAACAGTTGATTCGTAATAGCAACTTACAACAATAAAAAAAACTTACATTTAAATCTAAATCACGCTTTTGATGTTAAAATTTGGGCAGTCTCGAATTTTTTAGACGTTTTCACAAAACCTTGGTTCACTTGAATCTTTGCTAAAATGACAATCATTCTAACCCTGACATTAATTTAAAGTCTTTACATCCAACAAAATACACAAATGGTTAAAAGTATGACACGTTAACAAATCTGTTATTTTATCAAGAATAGCAATAAAAAAATCGGTTTTTTTTCAATCCAACAGTATTTTGCGGATCTTTTTCTTTAAACTATTTAATAGAAATCTTACCATTCTTCTTCCTTTTGCGTGTTTGCATATTTATTTGTACAGCTGTCATGAAGAGCTCTAATAACACTTTTCAAAAAAAACAACGCAGTATAGTTCACAAAAACACTATATTACTATCAACTATTTACAATTCAAAATAACTATTCACAATCCGGACCGTTCACTTATTTGACAATCTCCTGTTCCATCAGTTTTATTTTTCACTCATTTCACTTCAGTTCAAACCAAGCTTTTCGTAGGAAAATGTTCAGGTTCTCTGAGTCTAAACTTTATCCATCACTAGCACCAGCGCTCCGTTGTGACACAACCAATATTTTTTAATGATAATATACTAAATTAGTTGATTGGCATAACCTGATTAAGGGCCGAATTCAAGTGAAACACCATTTCAATCGCTTCGAGGCGATCGCAATTGCAATAGCTACTGGAAGTCGGATTACGATAGAATCGTATCTCGTAGCGATTGTAACGTTTCACTTGAATCCAAATTAAGGAATTTGCGATTGCATTGGTGAGTTGCGACCGTCCGTGTTTCACTTGAATTCCTGCCTAAATTATTGAAGAAAACAATGGAAGTTATTTTTAGGCATTTACAAAAAAAGTTCAATTTATTCGCAACTAAAGAGATCGAATATGCTACATTGCGGGAATTTACAAAACTTCATTTAAAGGTTTAACATATCATCCCACGTGACTGGCAACGGTAGAATGTTTTTCTTTTTGCTTTGCTGAGAATATGAATGAAATTCTGAGAAGGTACGGTCGGACTTATTAACGATCAAATTTTTTTAAGAATTTCTTGTTAAAATTAAACATTTTAAAATTTATTGCAATCTAAAACATTCTAGTTGTCGATGTACATTTTTTATAGATTTCATCTTGAAAAGTAATTTTATCGTTAAAAATCGAAATTTCAAACGGAATTCTAAATTATTATTAAGCATTTTCACTGACATATCTTACAGAAGAATTCATTTTTAGCATTTGACAGAATACCAACAGAGTGCACTATTGAAAAAGAATTTCCACAGCAGTTTTCCGAGCAATTAATTTTTATAGCATCTGCATTAATTCTAAAATTATCGTTCTTAGCATATTTTGATAAAATAAAAGAAAGAATGGAGACACAAACTCGCTAAAAAGATTGGGATAGAATGTGATTTGCATTAATTTCGAACATTTAGAAATACTTATTGATTTCTCGTCGCCTTTTATATCTTTGCCAGAATATCCTTAAGGCCCCTATTGACAGGGGAG